>WYDI02004256.1:0-14031 GCA_009867235.2 Psittacus erithacus | reverse complement strand
GGGACTGGAGCACCTCCCATATGAAGATAGACTGAGAAAGTTGGGGCTGTTCAGCCTGGAGAAGAGAAGGCTGCGTGAAGACCTCATAGCAGCCTTCCAGTATCTATCTGAGGAGGGCCTACAAGGATGCTGAGGAGGGACTGTTCATTAGGGACTGTAGTGATAGGACAAGGGGTAACAGGTTCAAGCTTAAACAGGGGAAGTTTAGATCTAATATAAGGAAGAAGTTCTTTGTGGTGAGAGAGGTGAGGTGCTGGAATGGGTTGCCGAAGGAAGTTGTGAATGCGCCGTTCCTGGCGGTGTTCAAGGCCAGGCTGGACAGAGCCTTGGGTGGTATGGTTTAGTGTGAGGTGTCCCAGCCCATGGCAGGGGGTTGGTACTAGACGATCTTAAGGTCCTTTCCAATCCTAACTATTCTACGATTCTATACACACCTTTTAATGAAGAAGTACAATACTCAAAAAATCCTTCACAAGCTCACTTTGTGTCTGCACAGTCCTTGCTTTGCATAAAAATGACAGGCTCTTAGGAAGAAATAATCTGTGGCATTTTTACATAAATTCAGCTAATCTGCTGAGACATTTTATTCTTAGAAGATACCAGCAGATTGTACTTCTGCTTATACCTTTGATGGCAATTCTTTGAGACACCTAAATCACAAATTTGCAACATATTGATGTAGCTGGTGGGATCCTGTATCAGGATTCTCAACATGCTGTGATAAATGATGTAAAAGCATTGAAAATAGAATTAAATTCTAATACCTAAATTAATTTAAATAATAGATATATCACAAAGAATAAAATATTTCTGTTTTAGGTTTAACATCTGAGTTTCTCTTCTAACAAGATTATAAATGTGTCTTTTATTGAGTGTGATCTTTGAGAATTGGCATAGTTTTATGTTCTGCAGAAATTAACCTTAGCTAGTGTTGTGCAAAGAAGTTTTCTTGCCTCTTAGTTACTAAATGTTTTTGTTTTTCTCCATATCAGCCTTCACAACTGCTCCAAGTGCATCAGTTTTTCATACTGTGTATCTGACAATGGCAGTTCAGCCTAATCCGCATAGGTATCAGCCATGTGGGCAGGTTGTTCTTTATTAGGATTTACTCTAAAGAATTGTGGCTAAGAATAATGTAACGAACAGAAGGTCATTAAGATTGTGAATGCTTTTTACCAGAACATAACTGCAAAAATATTTTACCATTCTGGAGGAACTCAAAGTTAAATCTTTGCTGCTCTATATGATAGGCATTAGAATAGTTGCTCCTACGCAGCATGAGAGAGGAAGAGAAGTTCCTTGATACTTTATAAACTTGAGGGACTCTTCATTAGGTACTGTAGTGATAGCACAAGGGATAATGGGTTCAAACTTAAACAGGGGAAGTTCAGGTTAGATATAAGGAAGAAGTTCTTTACTGTAAGGGTGGTGAGGCACTGGAATGGGTTTCCCAAGGAAGTTGTGAATGCTTCATCCCTGGCCTTCTTCAAGGCCAGGTTGGACAGAGCCTTGGGTGGCATGGTTTAGTGTGAGGTGTCTCTGCCCATGGCAGTGGGGTTGGAGCTAGATGATCTTAAGGTCCTTTCCAATCCTAACTATTCTATGATTCTATGATTCTATAACCAGATGGTGACATCACAGATTGAATGTGAAAAATAACCTGCAAGGAAAGAATAGACAGAAGTATTAATCATGAAGCAGATTAGCACGGAGCACAAGGGAGAAATAAAAGGAGGACCCATACTCACCTAGCAGGAAAATTGAAGAGTGAAGAAAATTGAGCAAATTTCTACCCATGACTGTGTAGGACATATTTCCTGTTTCTACCAGAGCAGGATTGTTGTGCATCCATCTGTTAGTATCCCAGTAAATCAATTTTCCTGTTGTGTTGTGCTATTAATCTGAATCCATATTAATCATACTTGGCTAGGAGAATCTCTGCTATCAACTCTAGCATTTTATCTGAGCTTGTAATGTTTTGTGACTTTCCTTGTCAATGCTTCAGTCCAGTTTTGTTTTCTGTCACTTGCTGAGTGTCTTCTCATTAGTGAATCCCTATGAAACTAACTCTGATGGTTTTGAGGCATCATAGGGTTGTGAACAGTGTAGAACACTCATTACTGTATGTTTTATGAGGTTCTGGTTGTGTTTTTCATCCTCTGTTGCCACCATTCTGAATGGCTGATACTGGTGTGTTGTCTAAGCTAATCAAGCTTCAGCCCAGTTTCCTGGGTCACAGGTCTCTTTGCTTCTATTTATTACTTTATAGGAATCATCTAGGTTTTTCCTTCTGTTATATTCATAGAATGCCAATCTTTTTCTCTAGCATTTGCTCACATTTTCCCTTTCTTTGGTTGTTTATTTTTCTTGCTGGACCTGTGGTGAAAGAAGTTGCCAATGAATGAACCTTCAACTCACTACTTACTGGAGCACCAGCTTTTCTCTATCAAATTTTTTTTGTCCAAACTAAGATTCCATGTGTATAAATCTTTTCTGTCTCTCAGGAAGAATACTTGTAACTGTTCCTCCACTGGCCATTTTCTTCTTTGCAACACCTCTTTACATACATATGTAAATAAAGAAAAATATACTTTATTGAGGAAAAAATTGTCTGACAACTGAAAATATATAGGTATGAATGACCACTATGAATTTAAGTGGTCAGCCTGTACATTTGGCAAAGAGAAACCAATCGTTCTTGAGAAATCATTTTTGGTGGTGTTAAATGTCAAAGCAGTAAAGCAATGAGACTGAATAGAAAAATGTGGGAAACTGTAACAGCTGGCTACCCTTCTCTCTTTTGCATCAGTGATAATAAATATGGCAGAATCCCTTTCTACAAATGCAGGCTGAAGAAAAATGGCCTTTACTATCTTCTGGTATCAGAGTCCTGAGCTCTAGTGTTTTATGGTGATATTCCTCCTAATACCTTGTTTTAACTGGGCACATATTTTTGCGCTGCCCCTCCTTTGAAAATGAGACAGAAGTTTTTCTACATGAAATTGAGCAGCTGCTAAAAGATGTCATGCTTTTAGCAGCTCAAAAATATTACTAATTTTGCATTTTGAGTAGTCTCCCCTTCCCTAATATTTGTGTACTACTAAATGAGTGCCGAGCATGTGCTTATACAGATGTGCCATAAAGGCCTGCTGTTTTGGCTTGTCAGTCAGGGTGGGATTGAGCTCTCTAAGTGACCTTAGTTAAATGTCAGGTGCTCAGAGGATTGCTTTGTAGGCAATGGAGAGAGTGAGGCAGAGCCAAGTGCTGATTAATTCCATTTACTTTAGACATCCTCTTTAAAGATGGAAGAATTTGCTTCCTCAGAAATGCCACAGCTGCTTTAACCTGAATGCCTAACTTTCACACAGAAAGAATGACTCTTTCACTTGCTGGTCTGTCGTCCTCCAGCCTTCTGTGGTTTGGTGAAAGATGTGTACTTAAAAAAATTGACTGTTAATTTATTGTCAGAACCTCTTGTCTGAAAACATGCTGCTTCACCCTAAGATGGGCTGTTTTGTCTATCTTTTGCAGCAGGTCCTGACTTCAGATTCTTCAGCTCACCCATCTATGTTTAATAACAATCTCTTGAATTAAATGGCCACCGGATGGCGGCAGAGGATAAGGAACAGGAATGGCCCAGTATATTTCTGAAGTGATGGTCTTTGAGAACTATTTTGGTATTAAAGAGTTAACTCTGGTTTTTCTTTCTGCAATGGTCTTACATTCTTGATTTATGCTTACAAATTATTTTTAATTTACGCTATCAAATTGATTTCCAGTGTGGGCAGAAATATTTTTTCCCTGCCAATAGTTCTATCTTGAAACCTTGACGCTGATTTATGTTTTTATTTAAAATCACCTAATGTGCTTTTTTTTTATTTTTTTATTCCCTACTGCATTTGCTACTAACAGTGAGAGACACAAGACACAGTTCTAGAGATGTTCAAATGGACACTAGAAATGAGACAAGATTATCATGGCTGCGCAGAAGTCTTTTAAACTTCTGATTCTTAAATTATTGCAGGCAATGTTTATCTTTTCATGTCTTTTCTAGAGGGATCAAAGCTTCACCTTTTTTTTTTTTAATTTTTTTTATTTTTTATTTTTTGTTATTCAGGGTGTCAGTGTAAAATATTCAGCCTGTCCTGTGCTTTGAGGACTGCTGCTTCAAACCCACTTTGTGTGGAGCAGCTTCTGTGGGGAGCAGCAGGGGTAGGAGTTATCTAGTCTGGGGACAGTTTCTGAGCATGAAGCCCTCTCCTGTGTGCTGCACTCTGCACACTGTTAGAAAGCAGCACTCCCTGGTCACTGCCAAAACCCTGTGTGAATCATAGAATAGTTAGCGTTGGAAAGGACCTTAAGATCATCTGTACTGACACCAAGCCTATAATTATCCTCAAGTCCTTTCTAGGAACCATCCCTAGTGATATTTTGCATAGCTCTGCAGCACAGAGTGCTCAGAAAACCTGCTAGTGAGTTTGGAGACTTTGAGTGATGGCAGGATGCTTCCAACTGCTCCTTCCATGCAGATTCTGGTATGTTCTGTGATACCTCACTGCAAACTACGGCTACTTTGTCTGCATTTCGCCCCCAGAAGGGATAATGTGCTTACTGCTAAGTTGAAATGCATTAAATGTGCCACTAGTATTTTTCCATGTTGGCAGTTACAGTAGTTGCCATGGGAATGTCACATCATGTAAATGGTTTAAGAGGCAGCTCACAAAGCAGTATGGATTAGAGATGTGGCCCACAGTATTAAAAACATATACAAACTGTCTTCTAAACATAACCACACCTTCTGTCACTGAGAGACTTCAGGGAAATAAATTGATGCTTCTCTAAGCCTATTTTATAAATGAGCATCTTAAATAAATAAAGCATAAAACTGTGATCAGTAATCCCAGTTCTTTAATAAGGGATGGAGTTATGCTAATTGAACAGCAAAGTTGTTTGTCAGGGCTGCATACTTACTTTATTCCATTAATTCATGTTCTGCAGCATATTATTATGATCCCTTGCACAAGTGACAGAAGTACAGATAGAATTTCAGTGCAAGGCTATGTATCTGTTTTGCTGTGATCAGTGGAATATAGCAGTTATATCATTTTTATCAGGAGCATGCTGAGAACAAACAAAGGAGACTTCTAATGATGATGGACTTGTAAATCTTGTGTTTATTGATAAAGCAGCTCATGGACAGACATGAATTTATTTTAAATGAATGTGGTTTGCTTTTTTTTTTTTTTTTTGGTTCTCAGGAGTTAAAAGTTAGAGAGAGGCTGGCACTAGAAGCTGTTAAAGGTCTTAAACTAAGTAATCCTTAAGCAGTAAGACAGAAAGAAAGAACATAATTTTAAAGACTATAATTATGGGCAAGGTAATAACTGACATTTCAGCTTATACTGTAGCAAAAAACAATTAAATTGCATCCATGCTGACTAGGCTTTTTAGTTTTTTCTTTTGTTTTTCTCTCTAAGAAGTTGTTAATTTCTTGCTGAAACTGTTACCTCATATATGAATCTAAATTACAGCAGCTGGTACCTGTCCCACCTCTCTAGTGAAATGCCCTAACTGTTCTGTGAAATGCCTGAACTGTACCAACTCTTACTGTCATTCTGTAAAGAAGTTTGGTCTTTCAGTATTTTTCAAAATTTAGTGTGAAATGGGATTCTCTCGTTGTGGGTTTTTTTTCTAATAAATCCAGTAAAACAGAGTGTAAGTCTGAAAGAAGAAGGAATCGCACAATGGGCTTTTCCTTTTCTATCCATTAATTAACTGGTTAAAGAGGATTTAGTCTCCTTTACCTATGCACTTTGTTTCCAGTTAAAACATTTTGTGAGTTTAGCCTGAATTTGCTTGTAGTGTTGGTATGATCAGAACCATATAGGTATATTAAATTTAAAATTCGTCAGCCTCAGGGCTAAGCTTTTCTAATAATTCGAAGCAGCTATTGTGTCCTGGGGAATATAAAAATCTAATTTTTGCCAGATAAATATTTTCTAGAATTGGACAACAGAACAGCTCAGTCCAAAATACCCATTGAGTTCTGAATGTAATCATAATTGGCACCAACTTTTACTAAATATCTAAAAATATGCGGTCAAATGGAAGCGATACCTCCAGGTTAAACTATACTTCAAAGTAAACAGGTATGGTTTTTTATGATACAAATCACATGCTGTGTCACAACTACCCAATCATTTCCTGGATATGAACCACTTATAAATGTCAGAGAAAAATATGTATCATGTTTTCTATGTATCTAATATAAGTGACTTCATCGGGGTATTTGAACAAGAATGCTATAACTAGTGCAGCCAGGTGAGCATCTTTAGTGTGCATAGAAAATATCCTCTGTGTGAAGACTTAGATTAATTTTATTTTAGTGCAGGAATTTCCAATACCAGGTTACAAAAGTGCCTCATATTTTTGGTGACCTCTTACAAAGAATATCAAACTGCTTCTGAACTCACATACAGTATGAGCTGGTCTCTTCTGCGTTGGATTATAAGACAAGAAAGATGTTCCTTGATAGTGGTTCTCCTCAGAGTATTATATCAGTAAAATAACTTAGAGATTCTGCATGTGGAGGTCAAAGGCTGACTTGTAGATTTTTTTTTTTTAATACAAGCCATCCAATGTATTGCATTGCTGAAAAAAATCTGTTCCCTTTCATGCTTTTTACCATGTATACCAGGTATTTTTTTACCAAAATTCAATTTGTGAGCAACTTTTAAAATGCGAGTAGGTTCTTAAGTGCTGGCAGCACTTCTGTCTTTAAGCATGACAATCTTAAAGGTAAAAGGTTAAAAATTCCAGCCAACTGAACAAATATGCTTGAACAATCCCCAAAAATGTTAAGGGAGTAAGCTACCAGAATTTAAAGGTTTCATTTCTGAGTCACAACTTGAAAAAATCCATCTCAAATACAGATGTCCTGATTGTCTCTTATAAGAAACAAAAATGCCCCATCTCTGGCAGTGTTCAAGGCCAGGCTGGATGTGGCTTTTGAGCAACCTGGTCTAGTGGAAGGTGCTGCTGCCTGTGGCAGGGGGTTAGAACTAGATAATCTTTAAGGACCCTTTCAACCCAAACCATTCTGTGATTCTATGAAAACCAGAGCTGTGTACTAAATTAATCATCATCTGCTTAATGAAATGTGCGTCAGTCCTGTCCTTAGATTACTTTTGAATATATGAAGACTCTTATGATGGAGCATGAACTAAAGAACAGAAAACTGGAGGTTATGATCACTGACTTTGTTTGGTTTTTGACGATGAGTAAATCAGTTTCTTTGTGATTTAGTTTATTGAACAATAGAATGAATATATATCAGTAAGCTGTAGCTTATTATGAAGATTATCTAGTGTAGTATGGAGTATTACGACAATTTACAATGATTTCAGAATTTTTTCAGTACTTAACAATCCTTGGAAAATGTTGAGATAGGGCAGGTCTTTTCCCATTTTGTAATGAAATAAATAAGGAAACATCAATGTTTATCATGAAACACGCAACTATTAATCATTAGGAAATTATGAATTGTGTAATGTTGCAAATTGTGCTATCAGCCTCCTACAAGGCCATTTTACTCTTTTAATCTGAGTGATTTACAGGAGGCTGTTGTGGGTGCTTTTCAGCAAAAAACAGTCTAATGCTTTTCTGCCCTGCATGGTACACAGATGTGACATAAATTCTCAGCCGCATCTTTCTGGATTGTGCCTTAATATGGGAAAGAATCCTTTCGGAGGAACCTTTACCTTCTTTCTTAAGACCCCCCACTTTTATTTAAAAAAAATAAATAAAAATAAAAAAACCCCCTTTAAAAAATTAAAAAAAAAAAAAAAAAAAAAAAAAAAAAGGACTTAGAGGTTGCCCTCACAGACTTAATTTTGTGTATTTTTTGTGTATTAGCATTGATTGGACATCACAATGAAATGTCTTGAGTTTACACTATTTCAAGTGCTTTAAATAGCTCAGGGAAAACCTTGCCAAGTGCATTATATTTAGTTATGTACATATTACATTTTGTACAGAATAAAAATGTGATAAATGTCATCAGTAAACATTTTGCACTATGCACAGATGTTCTTGTCATTATTAAAGTTGTGTTACTAATTACATTTGCACTTGGATACCAATTCAGTGAACTCTGTTTTAGAATAAGAGTTCTCAATTATGCAGGCAAAATAACATTCATGCTTCAGTGCAACTGAAAGGCTGGGGAGAAATGTAAAATATACACAGGATCCAGAGCAAAAATTATTTTACATAATTAAATTGATTTTACTGCAATGTATTAGACCATTTTCTGATGGCTAATATCAAAGGGAATAGATAACCACAGTGATAAGCAGTGGGACCTTAGTTAATGTTTTTTTTTTCCTACTATCACATAGCACAGATGCCTTGAGGAGCACCAGTTGTTCATAAACACTGATTTTTAAATTATTTTTTATTTTAATTACTAGTGAAATAGGAAGCTTCTGAAATTGGCACATAATGAGCAAACTACATTCTTTTTAGTGACCCTCTCTGGATACATTTTGGGTGAAATTGAAAAGCAAAGTGCTTTTGAAATTTTAAGTATGTGTGCAGCTTCCTCTGCTGTGCTACAATAATTCATAAAATTAGACATGTGCTTACATTCTCTAGTGACTTGGGCCTGCATGTTGTGATCTTCTCTGGTGAACAGCTTAAGGCTACAGAAAATCATCAAAGAAATTACAAAATGAGCAGAATTTCTATTACTTTGATCATGGAATAATAGGAAAAACCAGAAAGAGAGCTGTAGCATTTATGTGAAATAGTGGGAAGACAACCATAGATAATGTGTCTTACATATTTATCAGTAATGTTTTTCTCAGCTATATCTATTTACATCTTAATTTTACAGGAAGTTTTGTTATTCACAGGAATGGTAAGGGAAAAGATTTGTGTAACACAGTATCTCCTCAGATTTAAATGCCAGGTATTCTTTAAAAAACTGCATTTCTTACATAGGCCTTTGTATATAACTCCATGTCATCAAAAACATTTGCTATGTATTTGACACTTTTAAAAACAGACAAATTCATTGCTTGTATTTCTCATTTTTTGTGAATTTTGAGTTTTAAATATTGATTAAATAGTGATTAAATATTTAACAAGAAAATTTAAATATTGATTAGAAAAAACAAGACCAGATAGTCAAGAGGGAAGGAGAGTGGATGGGAACCTTCAACAGCACCCTTCACTCAACATAAACTGATTAAAATGGTTCTGCCACACAGGCACAGCTGGTTGATCTAACAGAAGGCTCATCAGATCTTCTGTAGGGCTAATGCTAGCTGGACCCAGTGACACCTTTCTGTTCCCAGTGACACCTAGACCCAGCCCAATGAAAGGGGCAGGAATACACAGTGGGGCAGTGAACCTGATGGCAACTTGCCCTTAGATCAGCTAAAGCTGTTTTAGAAGCAAAATCTCCAGTTATTACCATAGGTACGGGGGTGGCCCCAGCTCTCACCCAGCAGCTCACTCACTCCTCCCCTCCCAGGGGAATGGCACAGGAAGGGGAGAACATAGGAAGATCAGGAGCAAGAAAACTCATGTGAAACTCCACTTCTTCCCTCTATAATCCTGTCCTTGTCCCTTGCCATCGCTACAGTTCACACTCAGTCCTTTCAGTGAAGCAGTTGTGGGGTGGGTGACAGAGTAGGATGGTAGTGTTGGGGTTGCCAAGAGGACACATATGCTCCTCTCTGCCATTCCTTCCTCTTGCTTTTCATCTGCTTCAGGTGCACTGTCCACAGGCTACAGAGAGTACCTACTCCACGATGGAGCACCTCCTTCTCCTCCAGAGGTGCCACCAGCTTGGCTGAGGGGCTCATCTGTGTCCTGCAACGGGTCCCTTGGAGCCAGCTTGAATCATCTGGAACTGGCTGTGTCCAGAATGGGGCAGCTGTGGCCTCTCCTCACAGATGCTAATATTTTGCTGCTCAGAATATGAGCCTCAGACATTATAGGTGTGTCATGGCTTAAACCCAGCCAGTAACTCAGAACCATGCAGCCATTCACTCACTCCTCCTCTTCCTCCTCCCCAGCTCCCGGAGGGATGGGGAGGAGAATCAAAAGAATGTAACTCCCGCAGGTTGAGATAAGAACAGTCCAGTAACTAAGGTATAACACAAACCACTGCTGCTACCACCAATAATAATAATGATAAGGGAAATAACAAGGAAAGAGAATACAACCGCTGCCTGATACCCAGCCCAACCCGAGCAGTGATCTAACCCTTCCAGGTGACTGCCCCAGTTTACATCCTGGACATGACGTGCTGTGGTATGGAATACCTCTTTGGTTAGTTCAGGTCAGGTGTCCTGTCTCTGCTTCCTTCTGGCTTCCCTTCCTTCCTGACACATCATGAGGCTCAGAAAGTCCTTGGTCAGACTAAACATTACTGAGCAGCAACTAAAATCATCAGTGTTATCAGCGCTGTTCCCAGGCTGAAAGTCAAAAACACAGCACTGCAGCAGCTACTAAGAAGGATTAAAATGACTGCTACTGCTGAACGCAGGACAAGGTGCAAACCAAGCGTCAGTATTTCTGTAGCTTTTAATCTACAAAAAAATTCTTAAATGCTTCACAAAGGTAAATTCTTGATTCATTTGCTGACTCAAAGTGTGTGGGATTAATCATAATATCTACTTTCCAAAACAGATTTAATGCTTGGTGTGTTGTAGATTTTATATTATATGCGGATAAGGTTTTCATGGCTTCTTAACAGTGACTCACACTGGGAGGTTTTTTCACCTTCAGGCGGCTTTGTCACGCATTGTGTCTGACTTGTAAGGCTTCTCTGCCCATGCTCCTTGTCTTCTTTTGGACTTCAGCTGTCACAGAGCTGTGAGAAACTGAAGACACAGCTGTGGGAGATATAGGAAAGACTGATTTACAGCCACTAATGTTACAGTGGAGCCCAAATTACATAAATGTGTATTTTTGATGTTATAAGCATCAATAACTACTGAAGGATTCAAATGTGTTAATAATTGGTGTGCTATCAGCTCTACCATTGCTTGTTAATCTGGTAAATAATTGTTCTGTGTGATCTGGGAATGTAATCTGTTGAAAATGGTGAATAGAGACCTGGGAGACATGGTGCCATATCGCAAATGCTTTTGATGACAGTGAGTACTGAGCAATCTTTGTCACTTACGAAAGTGAATCCTGGAAATGTACATATACACTTATGAAAAAAATAACACTGAAAAACTGAGCTTCATTTGAGTTTCTCAGTGCAAGTTGATAGTGAGTTGCTCTCTAGGTCTTAACACACAGTTACTTAATCCATACAATAACTATCTTGTGACACTGACCTTGTAAACCACCTTTCCTGGGCTGAGGTATCTGCTGATCCCTCTGGAGTTCAGAAAGGCACCAAGGCCTCCTTTCATAAGAAGGTTGAAAGATTTGACTTTGGGAATTAAGGAACAGCTTTTTGGTACAACTGTAGGGAAAAGCTGACTTGTCTTCATAAACATTAAAATGTAATAAATCAACATATATATTAATATATGTCACAGGCATGAGATGAGCAGCTAATTTCATGCTCTATGCATTAGCATAATTAGGTATGATTTATTAGAGGAGTCAAGCCCTTAACTCCTTCACTGCGCAGTAAAATAGCATGCAGTGTCTGAAAGAAAGTGCCTAAGGTGTCGATGTTAAATACCCTCAGTAGCAGGAGTGTTCTCTTTGTTGGCTGCGTAGTGTGAACTCGTTTGTAACTTTAGGCTTTGGCTTCAGTTTTAAGATAATGTAAAACTAAGTAGAAAGAGCTGAAATTGATACAAGTATATAAGAAAACCATAACTGCCTAGGTATTATCTTGAAATTATTTAGGCTAAGGAAATAGAAAGAAATTACTAGTAAACAGAAAAACAAGAAGACACAGAAGTGAGAAACACCAAAGAAGAAAGATGAACTGGGACTTTAAAAGGGGCACAGCTGGGAAGGTAAGTTTGACTGCAGGTAACACAATAAGCCTATCTATTTTCCCGTTCAGAATTACAGGTTTATATCAACCAGTGAGGTACTAAATGAGTAGTTCTGCTGTGAGGTGAGATCCTTTTCATTTTCTGAACTGGTGTATATTTGAAGGTTCCTATTTGCAGATGCTCTGAAATCTTGACTATTTGGTTCTACAAAAGGTAACTAAGGTTGGATTTCTTCCCTAATGTGCTGTCCATCTGTTAATGATTTCTAAGGTAGAATTATCTGGTGATTACTTATCTGCAGGTACAATTCTTTATGTCTTACTTTTAACATATATTATTAGTTGTTACTTCATTGTCTCATGCAGTTAAAATTTTACATGAGGTACCTTTAGAATGTTTTCTCTGAGACTCTCCTTGAAGTCTCTTGGTTCTGAGCTCATGTCCGGGTATCAACAATGAACAGGCAGGTTTTGGTAGATCTAGATGACGCCTTTTCTGAACTACTCAACCACCACCTACATACATGACCTAGTAGTCATGCTGACTAAATACAGCACCAATCTGTGGGTGTTGTCAGCGTGGCTTAGAATCAGTGTTGATATCTGGGTATAGATCAGGAAGCCTATTGTGTTTTAATCTTGAATTATTCATGCACTTGATTTGTAGCAAGACTCAGAAATTCTGCAGCTCACAAAGCAGAAACAACAGTCCCAAACTCCCCAACACAAAGACTTGTGGCTTTTTTTGTTTCTAGTTTTCTGGGTGTCTGTTTGTATTAAAGCAGATATTTTTTGCTTTTAGGGAAGCACATGTCATGTTTTGTAAATTTCTGAAGACAAAAATGCCAAGAAATGTACTCAAAACCTTGTCACAAACTAAACGGAATTTTCAGAAAAAACTTACTGAAAATTCAGGACATAAAAATAAGATGGTAAGTCTGTTGTCAGCTGTTTACTATTGAGAAATTTATACAAACGGATATCTTGCCTGATGAAAGAAAGCAGCAAGGCTAAGAGTGAAGGAAAAGCAAAGAATATATATGTCTAGTAGCATTTTTTTGGTAGAAAGGATTTACCTACTTTGTTGTTCAAAACAATCTTCCAAACATAGGAAACATTGGGTTTATGTTAGGAAGATTGTTTCCTGCTGCAGGGAAGCCCAATCTTCACATCACAGCCTCTTGGATTACCTGTAATCCGCATGCTGGCATTCTTCAGGTTTTTGACCAAATCCTCAGACATGCACACTGCATGTGGGATGGGCATTGCTCTGAAAATCATAAAGCACTACCTAGTAAATTTACGGAAGACAACACAGACATAGCCATTACCTACCTTCCTAAACTTGACCATGTGCACATGTGGAATATTGCCAGTCTTTACATACGCAGTTAACCTGCTGCCACATGCCGAACATAGATACTGCAACTATTTCTTTCCAAAGATTGTATAAGAAGCCAAAACCTGACAGACTGGATAGCAGCTGATTCAAATCATGCAAGCTGCCTTCAACTTCATTGCTGTAATGGTTGTAATGCCTAACTTACCTATAATAGACCGCCCATTCAAAAGTGTTTTCTGCCTCTGTAAGCAGTGAGAAAGTTTTACTCAAAATACAGCTCAGTATAAAAGCATTAATTCCTTCAACAGCAGCTTCGTTGCAAACTTGTTGAATGTATATGATGTTGAATGTATAAGATGAATGTATACGGTCGAATTTGAGATCCTCAGGGCAGATAGAAGAGTGTGCAGCAAGCTTACTGCCCTGGACTTCAGGAGAGCAGACTTTGGCCTCTTCAGGAACCTGCTTAGTAAAGTTCCATGGGAAGGAAGTCCTCCCAACTAGAAGGAAGTGCAGCAAGAGTACCAGGAGGCCTCCTTGGATGGATAAGGAGCTGCTGAGGAAACTTAGAGGGGAAAAAAGAGCCTTATAAAAGGTGGAAGCAAGGACAGGCGGCCTGGGAGGAATACAGAGATGTTGTCTGGGAAGCTAGGGACCAGGTTAGGAAAGCTAAGGCTCAGTTAGAATTAAACTTGGCTAGGGATGTTAA
>WYDI02004255.1:10000-18873 GCA_009867235.2 Psittacus erithacus | reverse complement strand
AAGTTGTGAATGCTCCATCCCTGGTGGTGTTCAAGGCCAGGTTGGACAGAGCCCTGGGTGACATGGTTTAGTGTGAGATGCCCCTGCCCATGGCAGGGGGGTTGGTACTGGATGATCTTAAGGTCCTTTCCAACCCTAACTATTCTATGATTCTATGAGAACTAAGCTTCATGCACTTCAGATTTTTGCTGCATATCTGCTTTCCGCCGGAGTTTCTGGGCTGCTCCCACTGATTTCCATAAAGGAGGAGGAGGGTGTGAATGCTCAGCAGTCTGAACACATCAGAAAGGGTTTTTAATGAGTGGATGGGAACTTGGTCAGCTTGTGCTGGAGAAACATCCTGCACAGTTTGGAACATCTTTCATGTTCGTTTTGTGTTCTCCCACACCTTCATCTGCAGGATCTCTGCCACAGTCCCAGTCTTCTCCTGGCTTCCCCGGGGCTGCATGACCAAAGCTGAGACTTTGCTGGGTGCATGTGTTGGGCTGAGCCCACCAGTGCTGTTGGTGGCGTCCATGCCACTAAAGGCCTCTGTCCTGTTCCTTAGCAAAGCCTTGCACCAAGCAGCTCTGCCATTGCCCCTTTCCATGGACTTGGGCACAAGGGGCCTCAGGCACCCTCTGAGTGAGGCAAAATAGAAATGGTGAGCATACATATTTCAGGTAGAAATCCATTCAGGATTGGGACTTTTCAAAAAGGACTTGATCAGGTACAACATCTGATAACCATAGCATTTCCACAAGAAAATCCCTCTTCAATCCTGAGAATCATAAGGCAAAAACATTTGTTAAAAGCTGAGAGGTTTGGGGTTTTTTTAATCCTTTGAACCTCTCCCCACTGCACTAGGACGTGTTTTTGCTCCATAAGGACACGTAGCACCCAGGTACATCTGCCTCTTGATCTGAGGATGCCCAAGTTTCTATCAAGTTCCAAAACCTTCAAGTGAAATTGTATGTCAGAGTGGTCTCCTGCACTGAGACCTGGTGATGTACCCAGGAGGATCAGGTTTCCCTTGAGAAGGTTAACTTTGGCCTGTTCTGCAGGCGCTGAATTTACTTTGAGTCTGTTTTTCTTAGTTTTCTGGATTTTTTTCTTTTTGTCTGAAATAGCCATTTATTCTCCAAAACTCAAACCCACAAACCCTGAATTCTCTCCCTACTCCTGTTTTGTACCTCACAGTTGAAATATGTAAATAGCAGGTGTTCCAAAGAGAACATAATTGTTTTACTATATGCCAGTGGATTTCTTCTGTTTATTGGTATCAATTTTTCAGCAGGTCCATTCCTGCAATTCTAAAACTGAAATCAACACTTAGGGCTCGTTACTCAAATGAAATAATTATTTTAATTTTTTCCATACATAATACATAAAAACTTTGCATAAATTTACATATCAAGAAGAATCTTGATCGCAAAAAAAGATAACAAGGAGATGGGTATCATAAGATTGTTGTTGCTACAAAACCATGGGAGGTGCGTATGCAGAAGTTATGGTTGCCGAGCAACTATAACGGCACAATTTAATGCCTAAGTATTGCAGATTTAAAAAAGAAATACAAAAGAGCACTGGCAACATCAACAATCACCATGTTATTGCTCTTCCCCAGTAAGAGAATTATATCCTGTAATGAAAATTATTCAATATAAGGTCTGTGATATTGTATTAATTTTCTAAAATGTATTTGACTTGAATTTACTCTCAGTTTCTCAGTACTCCCCAGGATCATTATAATATCATCACTGGAAGCCAACTATTTGAGCATTATAAAAAGATTTTGCAAAGAGGATGGAAAGCATTAAGGATTGCAAGTTATCTCCCATTTATATTGTTTCCAGATTTTAAAAGAAGGAAATCCAGCCTACGTTGCAGGAGGCAGTTTGCCAGCAGAGGAAAATGGAGCCCTGTATATCATGTTGGGCACTGTGGTGCTCTTGGAGACTTGGATTTTGGAGACTTGTTCCTTCTGTTGGGGACAGTATTTTGGGTACAGGATTCAGTGGTCCTGGTGCCTATGTGCACAGAGGGAGGGGAAACTCAGGTCAATGATAGGGCTCTGCTTTGCAGTTGAGTTTCACCTGTCCAGGTGTACTGAACTGGGACCACTCATATGGGTGGGTTGCTTTTTTTAAAGATTAAATTAATTTTAAAATTGAATGAGATGAAATCAAACTATATATTTAATGTGTACAGCAGGGGAAAAGAAAACTTAAGAAATTAAGGCTTCGATGTCATGTACATAGGGCTCTTCCATGGGAATTACTCAAGGAGGTTTGATTGAATCTATAAACCTTGAGCTAAATCCCTGTTTTCCTGGGAGGCAGAGTATGGCCTGCAGCGATTTCACAGAGGGGCTGGGTGGTCCCAGCATGAAATCCCTCCTGCACCTCCATGAGATATACCTGTAGTAGAGGGCTACCCCACTTCGGGGTAGAGGACGAGTCCAGGATGGTGCTGCCCCCATTGCATCTCTCTCACTGAGAGATGTGTCAGAGCCTGGGTTTAAACAAGATGGAGATGGAAGGGAATTCTGTAATGTCAAGGCAGCAAGTGCTCACTAAGTAATTGTTTTATATATTGTTCTGAGCTAAAATGTTTGATATCTGACGTTATTTAAACAGAGAAATTCATAGATTCTCAAATGAGAAGAACCTGTAAAAGAGATTAGAAAATTTACCCTTTGTTTTTTTCCTGACTGTATCAATGCTCATGTATGTTGCATAAGTCTATAAACACCAGTGTTTCAGCTAGTTCTTAATAAGGGTGGCAATTACTGTTGGCTAAATATTAGCCTAATGAAGCTCTTTATATCTGAAACTTTATCTCACTTATGCCAGCATCATTCAGTGTTCAGTGATCCCACAAAATTAATTTAGATTGTCAATAGCATCATGCTGTTCTCATACTGGTAATTTAGGTAACAGCATATATCCTTCCATAAGCAAGGAAAAGGAGAATTTGCACATACTGAGTGAGGCTGATGCCACATTTTTGCAGCAATCTGGGACCTGTTTGGCATGTTTCACCTGTTGTTGTGAAAAGCTGGACAGACGTAGCCGTGTTTCCTTAACTCATAGAATATGATTGTATTTACAGGGATCTAATTTGATTTTGCATGCATCTCAAACCCTAGCAGCCTCAAAGTTTGGCCAGTTCTTGTTTCAGCTCAAGTGCTAGCTCATATTTCTGCGGTTTGCCAAGTCTGTCTACAAAATGAAAACACAAGAAGCTCTAAAGCATATGGAACTGGGGCAGAGTATTTTTTGGATTTATGTATTGAGTATTACACATTGGGTAGAGAAATGAACTGGAGGTCTTCTTCAGCATTACATTTGCATGAGTCTGTAGTATCTATCCTTGTCCTTAACCAGGGAAGAAAACTGCTTTCCACTCCAGCAAGGCACCCTTGCTTGTGGCCCTTTAGGGAGAACCTCCCTTTTTTCCCCCCATTATGGTGTTCTGCTGCCCAGGGTTTCTTTTGGAGGACTTCTGCAGGGAGAGATGGTTGTCTTGGCTCTTGGGCATGAGTCCAATGCAGCTGTGATGAGCTGATGCCCAGGGCTGAACTTCCAAAGGCAACTGAACTGAGGCATTAGCCCCAGCTGTTGTGTGTCCCTCCTGGCTGGGGTGTTGGCTAAGAGGCTGCAAGGCTGTTCTCCCATGAACGTATGGGACATCCTGGACATGCAGTGGAAT
Organism: Psittacus erithacus; assembly: GCA_009867235.2. Taxonomy (NCBI): domain Eukaryota; kingdom Metazoa; phylum Chordata; class Aves; order Psittaciformes; family Psittacidae; genus Psittacus; species Psittacus erithacus. The sequence goes on along the minus strand of WYDI02004255.1, from coordinate 15,180 downwards.
AATTGTGAAAACATGGGGGAAAAATAGCCCAAGAAAGAATCTCTATAAAAGGAAATTAGAGAAGGCAGCAGCAGTATTAGGAGAGTGTCAAGAATGAAGGACCCGGGATGATTTCACATTTCCTAAGTGGGAATGTGATCATAAAGTGTCTGGGTTGTATTGATCACGTCATGGCAAATCCAAATCCCAGCTGTCTGAAGTGGCTTTTGTCAGGTCTGTAAATATTTTCCAGGGGGTGTTTTTAAACCCCATATTGGTTTTAGACTATTAGATATTCACTTATATGTGTGGAGGGCTGGGGTTGTTGCTTTTCTTTTCTCATTTTTTTATTGCTGAACTATTTGGCTTCTCTGCTAGGGCCAACATAAGGGTTAATTAGGTAATTTTTATTTGGGTTGCAAATCCCCAGTGCCTAATCCTAATTATTCAGAATTAACACCTACTATAAAAAGTCTATTTCATAACTTTTCTTTTTTTTCTTTTCCTGGCTAGATTGCAAACACAGTTTTGCAAGAAAAATATGTTTCTAATAATATACTATAGTTTTCATATTTTAGTATAATAATTAAACTAGTCCTACTTCTAAAAATCCAATTTTCATAAATGAGGCATCATCTAAATATTTAATTGCAGAGAGCAGATATTTCGGAGCAGGTGTTTTAGGAGCTGGTAGGTGTTCCTGACATGTTGGCAGCTGTTGGCTCTACATCTGCTTTACAACTGCGAGACTGGGAGGTTTTGGAGCAGTAGTTGTTAGTAGCTGTTAGTAGAGTCAGTAGTTGTTAGTTAGTTGTTAGTGGGGTTTGCAGGAGCGGGTAAGGCTCACATGTGGGTCATTGCATGGTGCTATACACGACCCTGCAGCCCTTTCTCAGCCAGGGCTCCTATTTGCATCATGATTAAAGATGGGTGAGATGCCTTTTAGCATGATAAGTGCCCCACAAAATTAGTTCAGAATCAGGCTGTTGTGAAACATAATCTAATCACTTGCACATGGTTTGTGGTTTCTACAACAGCTTTTAGTTAACACAATGCAGTTTTCTTTCACTGTAGGCTTCTGGTTTGTGGGTATGCTTATGTTTACTTCTAATGACCTTCCTGAGGACCTGCATTTCAAAGCTGTTGACAATACCCAAGTTGGAGCCCAGTCCTCCAGCAATGATGCTCAGCCTTTAGCATTCCAGCCCAGCAGGGAGGGCTGCTGCAGAGGTCAGGCATATGTGCCCCTGCTCTGCCATGTCCCACAGACCCAGGACGCCCATTAGCCTCTTCATAGCCATGGTTTAAAGCAGAGTGATCTGTGGGAAAACAAATAGAATAAAACATACGGTATAATGCTTTAGACAGGTTGCCAGTATTGTGTGGAAAAACCACTTCACTACTCAGGAAAAAGGTTTCTGATTCAGGAGATGTTCTGGTCAGGATGGTTTCTCTCGGTAGTGCATTGCATGGAAAGCAGCTACTTGCCAAATAAAGTTCAGGGCCAAATCCTTTCTTAATTCCCTGCATATTTAAACAGGGACGTGGGACAAAAGGCTCTGCCTCTGAATAATCCCACCATGAACTAAGAAATGCAAGACATATAAACTGATGCTCTTCCCCTTTATAGTTCTCATGGGGAGATGGACATACCTCCAAATACCCTGGAGGCAGAGCACCAAGGACTGTCTGTGGCCTTCAGTTGTGTTAAGATGTTTGGCAGCTTCTGATGTCGGACTATGAACTCTGATTTGGGGGAATATTCCTGAATTTGCAAGCAGTGAGAGGTTAATAAAAATTCTTTGAGGTTGGATATATGCCTTATATGCTGTAAAACATACTGGAGATTTGGCTACCTTTTTTCTTTCTCTTTTTCCCTTCATAATTTTAATGGGAAAGTTTTTTAAAAGGTTGTTTATTGGTGAACCATGAAATCCTGCTTTAGTTAAGCCCACTATTAAAAATAAGTATATAAATATAGATTTTTGCTTTTAATGCTGAATACGGCTCAGGTTTCTCAGTACCGAGTTTAGAGTGGGTGGGGAAGCTACTGGATTTATTTTGCCTCAACTTGCATGAATAAATATATATTTTCTTTAAATCTCATTTTCCTTGACTGTGAAATGAATTTAAATGAACATATTAAATAAGCAGATTTGCCAAGTAGGATTTAGATTAGTTTCCAATATCTACAATAGATTTTTTCCTTCTGCCCATCCTCTGATGCCCCATCCCATTCCAATGGCAGTGCCAGCGTGCAGGCTGGGCTGGGGCTGTGCCTTTGGGGGCTGCTGCGAGCAGCACAGGGCAACTCTTGGTGTTGAAAATTCAGAGAGGATCTGTTTCTTCTGCCTCTATTGTCAATGGCAAACTCCTCTAACTTTAAACCATCACAGGAGAGCTGTTGTACCCCTTGTGGTGTCCCAGCCTGTCATGCTGGGGGAGATTCCTGGGGTTTTGGGTTTGGTTGGTTTTGGATAACCTCCAGGAGCTTCATGGTTTGCAGCAGACTCCTGAGATCTGGCAGGGAGGAAGCCTTCAGGCCAGAGAAGTGCCTTTTCTGGGTCCCACAAAGTGACTTTCAGGTTTAACAGAGCTATAAACTGTGTTTTAAAAAGCCCCATTTCCCTCCTCTGGCTCCTGGATTGCAGGTGGGTTTTGGTTAAATGCCAAAAAAGTTGACCCTAACCGTGGGGCTGGACATTGGTAAGTCATGGGGTCCAGCATCACCCTAATGCTTGCATTGTGCCCCAGTATTCCTGGACACCCCAGATGCCTCCCACGGTGGGATGATTTCCATCTTGCCACGAGAGGAAGGTGAGCAAGCATGAGAGGCAAGGAAAAACAAAGCCTAGGACCTGGGCTGAAGAAATTCATTCTTTTAGATGGCGCTGCCCAAGTTGATTTGTTTTATAGATTTCCTTAGAAACTAAACAAAACAGGAAATGACATAAAAATTATGTTAAGAGGAAGTTATTTAGTTTGCATAGGCAAGATCTGTATGTTAAGGAATTCCAGATTTACGGTTATACATGTCTGCAACCTTATTTCTGCTCCCATGAGTGTATGCATTACACTACAATCTTTAACTACATAATCACGTAATATTTTCCCATTGCCTCTCTTAATATTAGAGGTTGGATACATAAGTGGGAAGAATCAGGATTGCATGGGCAATCGTAAAAATGGCATTTCTTAACTTTCAAGCAGTTGGCTTTGCAATTGAAATAACTTTCTTCAAATGTAATTTTTTCATATGTAATTACATATATCCAGTGCTGAATGCTAGAAAGCAGTGGGGATTACTGGCAAGCTTTTGGAAACTCCTTAATTTCCTTCTAGCAATGAACAGGAGACGTGGCATTCTTTTCTGTAGATTTCCCACTGAATTCGTCCATTCTTTCAATAGCTCTGTATAAACATCCAAAAAAAACCTGGGTAGGAAATATAGTAAATAATTATTCTTGCATATTTTTCATCATCAAATGCGAAGCACATTGTTGGAGCAGTAAATTTAATGCTGAAGAAATTGGGCTTTAATGAACATATGCTGACATGGCCTCACAATCTTGCTTCATCTCCCCTATTAACTTCCTAGCACCCAGGAAACCTTTGGCTCACTGCCTAAATAATGCAAGAATAATTAGACTAGTAATTGAAGAATGCCAAGTCAAACTTCTAAGGAACTTATATTTTACAAGCACTCTGAAGCACGTTTCCCACACTGCCTGGCATGGCGGGTCTTGAGGAACCATTTTTTATGTTTTCAAGAAAAAATAGTGGGTCAGATAGCCACCAAAATAAACTTGATATTTGTCTTGTAAAATATAAAAGATATACATATATATTTCTAAGTCTTTGAAGGAAGTACGAGAAAGTGTAATTTATCCTGTTTCATGCTCTCCTCATACCTGTTGGCCAGCCCTGCTGTACCTTTGAGTGGGGCTGGATATATAATCTAGGATGTTCAGACGTCTCTCAATTATCTGCATCCCGCAGGATTACAGTGCTGGAATAACATATCTAACCTTGAATTTACTTTGGTTTTACAATTTAATTCTAGATGTTTAAGACCTACAGCATTCTATTTTAATTAATGTAGGTGTTACATAGACAGCTAAAGGAATATGTTGCACTAAGAACTGAAATTTTCTATTCAAAGGAAAGCCGTAACTTAGCAGTGGTAGCTGCTTTCCAACTTTGATCCATCAAACAAAGTTTTGCTGCAGAACAAATTCCTCAGTGGGAATTTCCATATCAATTCAATGGTCAATATGTGATGGATGAAGAACTGCTTCTTGCACTATCAGTTCCCAGCCTTGGGGCTCATTCAGCTCTCTGTAATAGCAAAGTTGATGGAGGCATCTCTTGGTGTAGCACCAGTCAGGGTATTTCCAGGTGAGGTTTTAGGAGAGGATTTTCCCTATTCCTTCTTGCTTCCCTATATCCAAGGACTATATCCAAATATTCTGGAATATTTGTGTCATGTCTATGCTCACCCTTTCCAGCTGACCATCAGACTTAATTGAGTGTTATTCCCACATTTTTGTTCAATATTATGTGATGCCAGATCAGGTTTACACTGTTTTGGTTTATATTCATAAATGTTTGCCTACATCTCTGAAGTCCAGAAGCTCATCTTACAGGCTGAGAAACAATGATAGCCGCAGATTCCTTGTTTTTACCAGTCAATCATAGAATAAAAGCATGAGAAGAAGAATGATTTTGAGGGAGCTTTGCGCAGCAGCAGAACCTCCACATTGCACAGATGCTAACATAGGAGCCTTCATATTTAAAGAGACGCAGCTAGTGTTGCCTACTCTCCAAAAGAGATCAGCATAAGGTTTTTTCATAATGTCACTTCATCTTTCAATAATATTAAGATGTGGAACCATATTCCAAGTGTTTAGTGTCATGGGAAATGAAGCGGAATGTTGGTAATTTCTACAGCAGCAGAGTAAGGGGGGGTGATAGCATTCCAACCAATTACTAGTTTCAGGTGGTACTTCTATATTTAAATTTCTTCCCAGTTACCTCAGCATAATTAATAAACGATACCGCTTCATATTTCCAAGGAAATCCAGACAGCTGTACCACATATCACTCCTTTCTTTAATACGCTGTAAAAGTTCCTCCTCCACACAATCTATTCTGTTGTTGTAATTAAGTATCTGCATCAGGAAATGCCATGCTTCAAACCT
>WYDI02004255.1:0-5000 GCA_009867235.2 Psittacus erithacus | reverse complement strand
CCCATGAAATGAGAGGAAAGCAATGAATTTCTGGAACTGCGGGTGATGTTAGTAGCAATGCCCCAAATAAGATTACCAGGAGGCACAATTTTTTATAACAATAACAGTAACATTGATTTCCTGTGCTTTATAACTTTGTTTTCATAAATATAGTTGAGTGTAATTGACAGGCATGTGAGTCAATGAAAATGGGACTTAACTGCTGAAAATACAGTGGGAGACTAACTTCTACTCACTCCCTGTGCCTTTTCCAGCTCCTGGAAATATATCACAGTGGGGGAGTTGCACATTTTTCTTCCTTAAATACTCTTGAAAGCATAGGGGCAAAGAAAGGAATTCAGAGAGAATATTTTGGGAGTGCAGAAAAATGTTTTCGACAAGTAAAAACTGCTGTCGTGTGGTGTTAACCAAACGAAATAATTTGTGTGAATCCCTGAACTTATTCAAACGAAGTCATATGATGTTTAACGCTTTGTATGATGCAGCATTGCTTTACCTACAAGATGGGTTTTAATATGTGACACTGCTTTTAAAGCAGAGCTTGATTTCTCCAAATGAACAATTACTGGTTTTTTGGATCAACTTATGTGTTGCCGATGCACTTAGCACTCACCAGGGCACTGAAGAAAGCAAAGGCCTTGAGTAGCAAGACCATATGATTTATTATCATCGATTTTTCACACATAAAAAAAGCTGTTAAAAAAAAGGGGGGGGGGAATAAGTTCTTCAAGTATAAAGTATATGACAATATAAATCTTTTCAATACATGACTTTCTGAGCAAACATGGCATGACAAAATGCCCAAGTGGATGACAAGAAACCTGAGCGAGAAAAACCTGCTTTAACTCTAACGCTGCAACTATTTTTGTCTATCTGCATGTTCATCCACACACTTGAACTAGAACCAGTGAGGTACCTTGTCCACATTAGCCAAATCCAGCTCTTGACTGTAAGTATTGCTAAAGTGGGGTCTCATGTGTGTATTTGAATAATGTTCTCCAAGATTGAACCACTGGGTCATGAATGATTTCACAAATCTTTGGGCATAGGCATGGAGGTCTGCTGACCAAAACACTCCCTGCTGGACCTGATGCTTGCTGCTTTGGGTGTCCAGTTCCATACAGGCACACTAGGGCTGCTCCCTGCTTGACAGCATTTGCAATTGCCCACTGTGATGGTTTAAAGTCCAAGATGAAATGGCATCAGCTATAGAATTATTGCAGTACCTCCATGGCGGAGAAGCACAAATATCCTTAGGAGTCTGGGGGTGAGTAATGGGCTCTGGGCATCTGGGTCCCCATAGTCCATTCATTTTGCCTTCCTTGAATGTATGTATGAGTGGGGAGAGCGAGAACAGTTAGTATAAACCCAATGAGGAAAAAAAAAGCCCTGTGAATGTATTGTATATACTGTTACTTTGGGGTTTGGAGGGTATTTCTGTGAGCAGAACAAAAAAACACTGCACAGCTGTGATTGCAAGGCAGTCTATTATCTGCATTATCTCTCCTTAGGATGGGCAGGAATTCTTCATTTCATGCATCATTTAAAACTTGCTACAGTGATCCCACAAAGTCAGTAACGATGCTAAGTACAAAACTTTAATAGTGTTGCTATTCAGACACAAGGCACCAAACTCATTTCCCTGCAAGCTGCAGCATTGGCTGATACCACGAGTCACTTGAAATATTGCAATCAGTACAACAACGCTCAGGCGAACTCAACCAGAGCTGCCGGTGCAACCTCAGAATTTCACATTTTTACACTCTTTTGTGTGATTTATAGCTTGATGAAGTCTTATCTCCCCAGCCTACTGCCATAGGCTAATAGTCTGTAACAAAGCTCAGTCTCAAAAATGTCAAACATAATGAAAAAGGGAAAATCACAGCAGAGGAAGTTGGTGGTAGCCTTTCCTAAGGGTCTCTGTCTCAGAGGCTGTACAGGCTCTTTTGGTTCATGAGCTAAACCAAGGTGAGCAGGACACTATTGCACTGCACCTTTGCTGATGCTGCTCCCTGCGCTAGGATGAAGCCTCCCCTGCCACAGAGGTGCCCGTGGAGCATGTGAGGAGAGACACTGCCCTCTGCCAACCCAAGGAAAACATTGCTGGCTTTCCTCTGGCTTAAGACCAGCACAAGTTGCCAGCCAGCCTGGACAGGGCTTGGAGCAACCTGCTGTAGTGGAGGGTGTTCCTGCCCATGGCAGGGGGTTGGAACTGGATGAGCTTTCAGGTCCCTTTCAACCCAAACCATCCCATGATTCTATAACTGTGTTGCATTTGTTGGATAAAGGCAATATTAAATATAAAGTTAGTTTATTAACTAAGGAACTTCATTAGATCCCAAAATGTTCTGCCTTGAGCATCTCCAACCAGGAAAGTTCCAGGTGTGAGAATACAGGGAACATCAACAGAATCTGGTGAATCTAATGAACTAAATGTGTTACTATTTGAAAGCCTGTGAACCACTGCACCCAGTACAGACCAGCCATGCCCAGGTGCTGGAAACACTTTGTTTCTCAGATGGCAAATCCATAACATGGGTATAAATAGTGGCAGGAGAAGCTTGTCTTTCTTTTGTGAACTTTATTAATGCCTGAATAATGCTTTCAGGTCAGGTGGAAAATGTTATATAATTATAATAAATAGATATTGACTTCAAAGAGTCTCTGTAGATCTGCGCTTTTTGATCCCATTCTAAAACTGTAATTATCACTATCCCATAGGCTTAAATATAAACCTATACAAGTGAATCTGTAATCTGTTGGTGTATGGTTTTACATTTTAGAGAGGAGGCGGCAGGATACAAACCCTCAAACAATAACAAATGTGGATGGCTGTGTTTTTACTGAGAAATAGGGTTTTTCTGGGGTGAACTGGGGATCAGTTTTTAGCTGTGCTGGCCTCATGGTGGGACTGCTTGGAGGTGCTTGGGCTCAGCTGGGACAGTGGGTACCCAGCTCCAGACACTTGTCAGGCACATCCCTGATGCCCCAGCTTGTAATTAGTGAATCATCAATGTCCTCATCAGGGACAATGTGGCTCTAGTGGAGCATGATCCCAGGTACAAATGTTGGCCTGCACACCTTAGCTCAGTGGCAGACATCACGAAAATATCTGCAGGTCAGGGACTATGTTTCCAGCATTAATTTATTCTTTTAAAATTTTACCTTTTTATATTCTTATCAAGCAAAAGAGGCCAAACAGATTTTTCCCTCCACTCATTTTAATAAAATTGGCTTCCAAGCTGCAACATTGGATGCCAAAATTCAACCTGAAAATGCTGGCAGCCTCATCACTAGAGCGACGCCAGCAATGGTGTTGCAATTATCAGTTGATCTCCTGTTTAAATACAACCCAGCATGTGAGCTGAATACCGACAGGTTAGAAAAAAAACCTGTGAAAAAAACCCCAACCAACCCCATAATTCCTTAACAATTCTAAAATGGGCTTAAGTCATAACATACAAAGTGTTTGCTCAACTAAAATGTGCGAAACCAAAACAAATTAAATGTAACAGAGAATACGATAGCAGAAGGGTGAAAGTCATTTCAACAAAAGTAAAAAGAATTGGCATTTCCTTCTAGCCCTCCACGTGGCTTTGCTTACCCTGACAGATGGAAAATTGTGTAAAAAAGGAAGAAAGTGCCATCAGAAACTGCAATCAGATGCTGATATACTCGAGGGCCACTTTGGGTGTCTTTTCCTTGCCCACTTGCTCCAGCTCTGGAAATCCACAAGTGCTGTACAGCAGGTTTAGCTGGGACTCTATGTGCTGATGAGCTGTCCTGACAAATTCCACACCTTGAGCAGCATCTCTCAGAAAGCCAAGGGATAGGGTACATCTCACCTCCATGGGAATAACCCCAAAACCCACTTCAAATCATTTTGGGACTAAATCAGATTAACAGCCTACGGGGACCTGAAAAATGCTGTGAGGTTTTTTTTCACCTGCTCTGAGTATGAACTAAAGCTAAACTCTGTTATGGTTATCTATATCCAGATCTAGTTGAAGATGCCCATGCTCATTGCAGAGAGGTTGTACTAGGTAAGCTTTGAAGGTCCCTTCCAACCCAACTATGCTAAGATTCTATATCTGTATTTTATATTTATACAGCAATAATGTCTCCTGGATTTTCCTGCTTCCCTGAACAATAGAAAAGGCAAAACAAATGGAGACACTTAAAACATAGACATGTAAAGCATCACCTTAAAAGACAAGGGGCTAAGTGCTAATATTTTCCTGCCAAAGGCAGCATGGGCAGCCCTGAAGAGCAGCGTGTTTGGAGCAGTAGATAGGGAGCCTGAATGGGAGCCATCTGAGATATCATAGAAACATGATTTTGCAAATCAGAGGAGGGGGGAGAGGGGAAGTGTTTTTACAATACTTAATACACTTGCTTTCATGTCACTTTCAGACCAGATTTTGTTTAAAAAGGCCTGTAAGATAGCTCCCCGAACTGCGGTAATAACTTAGCTCTAATATTCCAGTACTAGCATCTGTTCTTTCTTAGGTTTCCCCCTTAAATTTCTTTTTTTCAACTTGAAAACAAACCCAAACAGTGCTAAACTATAACAAAATACCCAGCAGAGGATATGAGTGGTTACAGGTTTCCAGCTCCACTGGAAACACACTGGTCTCCAAACTGTACAAAGAGAATCCAACACTTCAAGCACAGCTTCATGCCAAGACATGTGTCCAAAAAAGTCCAGATGCCTTCAGCGTTTTATTACATGCAGCGCTGAGCAGTTCAATGGCTCTGACTGCAGTAGCCAGGAATATTGGGAAATCACAGATGCAAACACATACACATGCAGAGAAATATGCAGTCCTGTGACTTTAGGACTGGTGAACAACGGGCTGGTTGCTCAGGGTAAGAACTGCTTCCAAGCTGGGATAAAGTGGAATAAAAACATATTGTTTCTTCACAGGCAAGTTTGGATCTGGTGCAACTCGATATAGTGAATACTTTTGGAACTAGCTTAGGTATGTTTAATAGTACCT
>WYDI02004251.1:0-24536 GCA_009867235.2 Psittacus erithacus | reverse complement strand
CCCTGTCTTGTTTATTCTGATTGCAGGCTTAGAAAATGAAAACAAGGCAAATGGAGGGTAAAAAGCTAACAGGAACCTAACCCAAATAAAATATAGTTAAAAGAAAGCTGGAAACAAGAAAAAAAGTATTTCTTGCTGTTAAAGCATCAAGCTCTAGAACGTGCTGCCAGTAGATGAGCAGGGAAAAGGTCTGTTAGAAGCAGTGTAATAATTTAGGAGGCAGTTTAAAAAGGGATTACATGAGGTGGTTTTCCCAGACAGCAGTGAACTGTTTTGGAATTCATTTCAGTTTTGCTTTAACCCAGTTATCCTTCTATTGAACCTAATAACATTGGATCCACTGAAGACTGCTTTCTATAAAGGCATCATCTTAAAGACATCTGGAGATGGATAATTTGTCACTTTGCAGTAGCTTTCAGAAGTAATCATCCTCAACATTAAAATGTGTGTCTAATTTCCCATTCAAACTCATCTATCTTCCATTCATACATACTGGATACTGCTTCTTATTATGAATTTCTGATTAAAAAGCCCATTAGCACCAAAATTGAAAAACCTCAAAATAATCTCTTGGGTCTTCAATAACTCAAAGGAGTTGAGTGGTTATGGCCTTTCTTTTACAATTCATTCACAGTACTATGTCTTATAACACCACGTTGTAATGTTCAGGAGTGAAAACAAGATACTTAATCATTAACAATGTTTCTTGTGGTAGAACCTTTAAATTCACTAGTAATCTCATAATTACTCACTGGCCTAACCTGACCCTACTTAGCCTTTGAAATGCGATGGAATACAGCACAAAGCAAAGCCTGAAGGTGCATGTGAGATCATGTCAAAGCTTCTGCTTTCATAAATGATTAATAAATGCTGTAATCAAGATAATATTCCAAAAAGACAATTGAAACCTCAGTCAGTGCATCAGCGTTAAATCTTTTCTAATATTCCTGTACTCCAAACTTTATTTAAAAATAAGTAGCCATTAAAATGAAAATGCATCTAACCATGGGGAATTGCATGATCATGGAGGAAAAATGCCTTGCTCTATTACTTTCCTCTCCACACACTAAATACTTGCTACCATATTGTTTCTTCTGTCTTTATTAGTTATCTCAAAGCATATGTGTTCTGCTTAGCGTGATATAAGCTGCTGCTGAAGAACATTTTCGTTACAGTTTTGTTTAAGGAGTGAAATATTTAAAAATGGTAGTTTATGTCAATATTTCAGATTTAGTAGTCATTTTAACTGAAACTAAATTTTAAAAAGTCACAGCAGAGGCATGTGAAGACTTCAACATTCCTAATTAATTTACAGTAATCAGTATATTGAAGAAGTATATGCCTTCCAAAAGCATTAAAAAAAAAAGAATAAAATAGCTCCTCATACAGAAAATACAAAGTTCAGGAAATGCCCAAATCATGTGACTGAATCATTCTCTCACACACTTTGTTTTTTATTGTCAGACTCTGATCTACCCTTCAACTAACCTCTAGCATACTTTGAAGCATTCCCGAGTATTAATTAATATGAAAGATTAATTAATATGAAAAATACATTACCAATTAGAAAAACATTGGAACACAAAAAGGATTCTGAGAGAGAATCACCTCTGTATCTAAAGTGGGCTTCCACTCTGTAAGCAGGTTTAAAGAAAGTCATATGGTAATTACTTTCTAACAGCACTTACAGCCTTCAAGCAGATTATTAAATCCAGATTAACTCATAAGACACAGTGTTTTGGTACAATATTAATTAAAATAACCACACATACCCCTCCCCTAGATATGGAGAAATACCCATGGGGATATCATATCCTGAACTGCAACAAAAGGAATGTGACCAGCAGGTCAAGGGAGGTGATTCTCCCCTTTTCTGCTCTCATGAGACTGCACCTGCAGTACTACTCTCAGCTCTGGGTCCCCCAGCAGAAGGAATACATGGACCGTCTTGAGTAAGTCCAGAAGAGGGCCACGAAGATGATCAGAGGGCTGGAGCACCCTCCTATGGAGACAGGCTGAGAGACTTGGAGTTGTTCAGCCTGAAGAAGAGAAGGATCCAGGGAGACCTTAAAGCAGCATTCCAATAGCTAAAAGGGGCCTACAAGAAAGCTGGAGAGGGACTTTTTACAAGGACATACAGTGATAGGACAAGTGGGAATGGTTTTAAACCGAAAGAAGGCAGATTTACATTAAACATTAGGAAGTAGTTATTATAAAGGGTGGTGAGACAGTGGAACGGATTGCGTAGATGAATTGTGAATACCTCATCCCTGGACGTGTTCAAAGACAGGTTGGATGGGGCTTTAAGCAACCTGGTCTGGTGGAAGGTGTCCCTGCCCGTGATAGTTGGGCTGGAATTAGGTGATCTTTAAGGTCTCTTCCAACCCAAACCATTCTATGATTCTGCGATAAGTGGAACTTTTTGTACTCCACAGCATTTCAGAAAATAGCACAATTCACAAAAGATGCCTGATCATTAACAGCAGTGATTTGCATACTCTTTCCAACAAAATAATGGTATATATTATAATATAAAATAACCACTGTATTTAGATCTTATGTTGTTTGTCAAGATACATGGCTGCTAAAAACTTGTCACATTAAGTTGTTGGTTTGATAGAAAACTTAAAAAAAATGTTAAATGCATGCTGAAAATATATTAACCTACTGAAAATATATTAACCTACTGTGTGAATCCCAAAAGGGAAATTTCATATTGAAGTGAAATTGTACAACATTCATCACCCTGCGCATAATATTGACTAAACTGACAGTTACTCTTTTTTTATTGGTGCTTGGGAAATTACAAATTTGGAAGGAATAAACGTTATGTTTCACTCTCTCCGAGACTGCACATTACCATCAAATAATCTCATGCGGCCAGCTAACTATAATACGCAGTAATTTCTTGGTGTCAGGTTTTACTGTGAAGAGGGAGGAGGTGAAGAGTACTTTATAGCTGTGTCTTGCTGTTGGTTGTTTGGTTGAAGCTTTTTTCTATTAGCTCATGTTCCAGTTATCACATAATTCATTATCATTCTAAGCTTTTTAAAACACAATGCTTAAAAAATAACCTGTGCTTTTTAAAAGAATCATCTGGGTAAATTTCACCTAAACTCAACTTCCTCAGAAATTTACTACAAAGCCAGAGGTTCCTTACACAATTAAACCTTTCCTAAAAACACAAAAAACAGATTTTGAGATGCCTTATCACATGTCTAAAATAATCTAATTTCTTTCTTGTCATTTTAATTTATCAACACAGTTAAACATACAACTTCTGAAAAATAAACAGAACGCTACTAAATGAGATTTGTACCTGAAATTAGGCTGCCTAGCACACCTGACTTTAAAGCAGAATGGAGTTTTTTTAAGATAAAAAATTTATAACAGGGGGATTTGCTAGATTTTTAGGAGTACCTCTCCTGATGCCCTAATGCTCCAGAAGACGCTCATTGTATCAAAAAAAAGAAAAAAAGGTATTTATTTGGATAAGCTTCTTGATAGCTGACATAGTCTTTGAACAGAATTCAGGTATCTAGATGCTAACTGGTATTTAAGTGCTCATAGAACATAAAAAAAGCTGTATGTGTTTAGAGTACAATAGAATGCTTTATGTACAATAAAGAGGATGCTATTTTGAAAGTGCCAAAAAGAAACAATATATCTACTGACATTTTTTAAATTCTACCTTCTTTCTGCAGTGAAGATACACAGATTATTGAGTACAAATACTCTCTGGAAGGCAAGTCACAAAATCTTTACAAAATATGTGGTACCAGTAGTACGATGTCTATGTTTCAAGCAGTTTAACAATTCAAGTATCTATCTGAAAAATTTTAGGGAACAAGTCAACCCTCACTCTGAATTAATCCATTTCATCAGCTCTCAAGAAAATATCTTCAGTATTCATGAACAAGACATTATCCAGTGCCCTCCCACCAAAGCTGATTTTTAACATGGTTCTGTGCATCAGCATTTTTGTTATAGATATTGGACTGACTATTCAATCATGACAATTGATGGGATATTAAAATTTTCAAATTTTAAATTGTTTATTTTCATTAGATTTAGAACCTTATCTAATGCTAGCTCTTTGGGTTACAGTTTCTTAGGGGGAGTAGATAATACTTAAATACTGATCCTCAGAATGCTATTATTTTGTGAATATTACATTTTTCCTTGATTAGAAAGCAATGAAATGTACTAAATTTAGACTTAAGGCATCAAATTTTCTAATTAAACAGAGTCATAAAATAATTCAGGTACAAAGAAATCTCTGGAGGTTATGTAGTCCAAACCTTGTTCAAATCAAGGCTAATTTCAAACATAGGTCAGGATGTTCACAGCCTTGTTAAGTCTAGCTTGGAATATTTCAAAGCACAGAGATTCCACAGCCTCTTTGGGAAAACTGCTAAAAAGATTACTACTGTCATTGTAAAGAAATATTTTCACTTTGAAATTTCAACTGGGGACTGTTGCCCTGTGTCCTCTCATTGTTCACCTTCAGGAAGAGAATGATCTTATCTTTTCTATAAGCCGTGATCACTGAAAACACTAAGTCTCCTTTAGCTTTCTTTTCTCCATGAATATCCCCTCATGTTATGTGCTTCCTGCTTCATCCTCATAGCTGATTCAATTTACTCTTGAATTGAATTGTCACCAGCTGGAAAAAGCAGTCTTGGGTCCAGAGGAATAATTTCTGTCAACTGGCTGGCTAATTCAGCTGAGTATACAGTTAGTCTTCATAGAGATGCAGCACAGAATTTCATCAAAGAAAAATTCTGAATACTTTCAATTCATTTACTTAATCTATATTTTTTACAGTAAAATTATACTAATATAATTAGTATAATTATAATTTCTAAATTATCTTTTGGCTTTCTGCTATTCTCATAAAAGCAAATATCTTTAAAACAAACCATAAAATGATAAATTCCATACAAAGGAGCAAAAAAATAGTAAGAAAAAAAAATCTTGTAGTTTTTTCACACATATTTGATATTTGTTCTATTTTATTTTTTTTCAGTAAAATCTTGAGTCTTCACACATTCACGTAAGGAAACAAATACCAAAAACTTTAAAAGAATAACCTGAACACTTTTTTTGTGTGTGTGTGTCAATAAAATTTTCAATAGAAATCATTGAAGGTAAAACCATAAAAATTATTACTACTGAAAAAGAGTAGGACAAAATGACCACATTGTTGCAAAATTGATATGAGCCAAATAAGTTCATTATGCTAAGTATCGTATAGAGAGAATTTCTTTAATGTTTTTATTCCAAGTAGAGCAGTTCATGTCTAAAATCACAGAATCATAGGTTAGATATAAGGAAGAAGTTATTCACTGTTAGGGTGGTAAGGCACTGTCTCATGGTTTAAGCCCTGCCATGCAGCCCGCTCACTCACTCCCCGCCTTCCTCCCTCAGCTCCCAGAGGGATGGGGAGGAGAATCGAAAGAATACAACTCCTACAGGTTGAGATAAGAACAGTCCAGTAACTAAGGGATAACACAAACCACTGCTGCTACCATCAATAATAAAAATGATAAAGGAAATAACAAGGGAGGGCAATACAACCGCTCACCACCAACTGGTACCCAGCCCCACCCCAGCAGTGATCTAGCCCTTCTAGGTAACTGCCCCCAGTTACATCCTGGGCATGGTGTGCTATGGTATGGAATACCTCTTTGGCTAGTTTGGGTTAGGTGCTTTGTCTCTGCTTCCTCCCGGGTTCCAGTCCTCCCTGGCAGAACATGAAGCTCAGAAAGTCCTTGGTCAGACTAAACAATCAAAGCAGTAGCTAGAAACATCGGTGTTATCAGCACTGTTCCCAGACCAAAACTCAAAAACACAACACTGCACCAGCTACCAAGGAGAAAAATGACTGATACTGCTGAACCCAGGACACACTGCAATGGGATGCCCAAGGAAGTTGTGAATGCTCCATCCCTGGTGGTGTTCAAGGCCAGGTTGGACAGAGCCTTGGGTGACATGGTTTAGTGCGAAGTGTCCCTGCCCATGGCAGGGGGGTTGGAATTGGATGATCTTAAGGTCCTTTCCAACCCTAACTATTTTATGATTCTATGAATCATAGAATTGTTGCAAAGGAATTTTAAATAGAACTTGTCAGTCTTTTCTTTCCTCTAACCTTTTCTTAAAATGAGCGAAGTTAAAGAAACCATGCCTGGAAGGTCTCAGATGCCAAATTAACATCAGGCCATTAGGCTGACCTCAGATCTCATTCATAGAGCTGCTTAAACGAGTCTTGCCATTGATAACACTCTTACAATTTTCTTTCACTTTCTTTTCCATTATTTTCTCATTCCTTTTAAGGAAGTTACAATGTGTTCAGTGAAGGCATCTTATCCTGATAAGTTAATATATTTTCCAATCACTTGCTACTATTTCTACTATTTCAGTGAACTTAGAAAACTTTCATAAAATTATGCTTGTAGAAAGATCCATATTAGCAACTAATACACTCAGAGAAGGTACAGAAAGGTTATTTGAGTTTGATACACATTTTCATGGTTAACATGAAAAAATATATAGACTTAATTAAGTTAATCATTGTTGAACTGAAATGAAAAAAATAGAGACCTCAAAAAAAGTACTTGTCAAAAATAATAATTTAATGAAGATATAGTCAGAGCATAAGATGGTAGAGTTCTTTTTCCAGTGGATACAAAAGCTTAGAGTTTGCACCACTGCTCCAGATTGGATCCACAATAAGTACAATTAATTAAATGAAAAAATTTAAACAGAATTCTGCTATTTAAAGAATAAAATCCTTAATCTTGGTCAGAAACAAATCTGCTTAAATTAAAATCCTATTTGGTTTCAGTTCAGAACTGAGAATTAAATAAACACTGGACAATGTAAAGGTAAAATATTTTGATAGTGCAGCTGCATTGAAGCAACACCACCTTGAGCAGATCGCAGCCTAAAAGATAAGAAAATCATGACAATGACCAACTAGAAGATAAGATCTTGTTTATATTTATCTATTAACTCTACATTAACATGAACAAATGCAGAATGTTTGGTACCCTGCATTCATTATTTAAATAAACCCATAAGCCTCCTTCCTAAAGCTTTCTTATTCTAGGCATCTCTGATCTTAGCATGCCAGAAACCTATTAGACAAAATTTGCATAATTATAAAGCATACAGTACTGAAAAACTAAGATTGTTATCAAGAAGAAACAAAATTGTTTTATGTTTTCCAGGTTTACTGTATTCTAGGTATTGGCTAACATTTGTGTTTGTTTAGACTATGTGGTACAGAGATATATAATGTAATTGAAAATGCTATTTTTCGTTCTAAGCTAAATCCATGTGCAGTCTTTACACATGGCCCTTGACAAGCAAAAATGTATTATACATGAGGTATAAATGTATTTATACCTCACTTTTCTTAAATCAATCCACAACAGATTTTCTATTACAAAAGAAATGAGTGAGTAGAATTATAACCTGCTTTTTTACATGTGCTGAATAAATACTAAATCACGACAGCAAATAAGAAATCACTGCTTACTCAAGTAATCAAAGATGGAGAACCAATGTTTGTTTATGTAGAACTATATGCACCACTAGAATTTAATGTCTTTGTTTCAAAGACCTTTTCCACTGAAATCTGAAATCACTAAAACAAATTTAAATACTTCAGCAGTTTCTTAACTATCTGGGCCCTGGAGCACAATCCAGAAGGCTGTGTTTGGTGCTTAGGATTTTTACATGTACAAAGTAATCTAAACAGGGAAATCCAAACAGTTGTAGTGATGTGGTTACACTGGCTAGAGACTGGTCATCAGTGATGTTCCTCAGGGCTCAAACCTAAGACCAGTTTTGTTCAATAATTTTATCAATGATCTGAGTGCAGGTGTTCAATGAACTACTTAGCAAGAGTATCACTCTTAGAAAGGAACAATCAGTGTTTACTCTCCATTGCCCAGGGTTCAGCAGTAGCAGTCATTTTTCTCCTTCTTAGCAGCTGGTGCAGTGCTGTGTTTTTGACTTTCAGCCTGGGAACAGTGCTGATAACACCGATGTTTTTTAGTTGCTGCTCAGTAATGTTTACTCTGACCAAGGACTTTCTGAGTCTCGTGTTCTGCCAGGGAGGAGGGGAAGCCGGGAGGAAGCAGAGACAGGAAACCTGACCTAAACTGGCCAAAAAGGTATTCCATACCACAGCATGTCATGCCCAGTATATAAACTGGGGGCAGTTACTCGAAAGGGTGAGATCACTGCTGGGGTGGGGCTGGGTATCGGTCGGCAGGTGGTGAGCGGTTGTATTCCCCTCCCTTGTTATTTCCCTTATCATTATTATTATTGGTGGTAGCAGCAGTGAGTTGTGTTATACCTTAGTTACTGGACTGTTCTTATCTCAACCCATGGGAGTTACATTCTTTTGATTTTCCTCTCCACCCCTCCGGGAGTGTGGAGAGGAAGCAGGGGGAGTGAGTGAGCAGCTGCGTGGTTCTGGGTTGCCAGCTGGGCTTAAACCATGACATCCATAAATGCGGATATGGATGGCACTTTTTTATATAATCATTAGCTTATTCATTGATGATCACAGAGGCTCACTTTAATTGTGCTTTTCACATCTACCAAATTTTAGGACTGCACCCAAGCCAGCTGAAGAAAACTAGAAAAACTCCAAATATACTTGATGCAGTTTGGCATTTGAAGATTTTGCCTAAATGGTTAAATTTTGCAAAATAAGTTACAGAACATTACATTTTGCTTAAGTGCTTAAAAGAATTGGATTACTCAATGTTTCTTTCACTTGATGCGTATGCTCATTTTCTGGTATTAGGGCTATGAATTGCTATTACATTCCATAATAAAACCTCAAAACTTAAATAATCAATCATTTTCAGTAATGATCAATAAACAACTTATTTAATATTCTGTTTTATTCCTATTATGAAACACATTTGTATGAGAAAAATTTGCACCAAGATAAGCAATTATTAGAAAGAAATAGAATCAGTCACCTAACTGGCTTTTCTGTGGTGCAATCCATCCATGTATGAGTATTTAACGGAATCATAGAATCAGCTAGGTTGGAAAAGACCTTTAAGATCATTAGGTCCAACCTTTACCCCAGGACTGGCAAGTTCACCACTAAAGCATACCACTAAGGGCCTCATGTACATGGTTTTTGAAATTTCTAGGGATGTTGATTCCACCACTTCACTGGGGAGCTTCTCCCAATGCCTGACAACACTTTTGGTGAAAAAAATATTTTCTAATATTCAGTCTAAAACTCCCCTGGCACAGGCTGAAGTCGTTACTTCTTGTCCTATCACTTGTTACCTGGGAGAAGAGACCAGCCACTTCTACACTCCATCCTCCTTTCAGGTAGTTGTAGAAAGCAATAAGGTCCCCCCCCTCGAGTCTTCTCTTCTCCAGACTAAGTAACCCCAGTTCTCTCAGGTTTTCCTCACAAGGCTTGTTCTCCAGACCCTTCACCAGCTTTGTTGCTCTTTCCTGGATCCACTCTAGCATTTCAATATCTCTCTTCTAGTGAGGGGCCCAGAACTGACACAGTATTTGAGCTGTGGCCTCATCTGTGCCAAGTACAGAGGGATCACTACTTCCCTGGTTCTGCTGACCACACTTCTTCTAGTACAGGTCAGAATGTCGTTTGCCTTAGGCTGCCTGGGCACAGGCTGGCGCATGTTCAACTGGCCGTCAATCAGCACCCCATAGTCCTTTTCAACTGGGCAGCTTTCCAGCCATTCTTTCCCAACTTTTATTTTAATTCACACTTTCTTTTGGAGATTAAGGATTTTCATTACCTCCAATGTATAAATCAGAAAAAAAACTCTGAGAATTTACAGTGGAAAAAAAGCTACAACTTTCCAAAAAGTCCAGTTTGAAAAGTTTGGGACCAATTGACTAGAGCACTACTGATACTTCAAGTATCCAAAAATAAAGGCTTTTACTTTTCCCATATAATGATTTCTCACCCAAGAACTCTAGCAAATTAACTATAAAATGAGAAATATTACTTGAGGGAACCTTTGTAAAAAAAAAAAAAAAAAGTGTAGTTTATTTAATATGACACAGGAAGAAATGTGATAAAAAATGAGTATATCTAAATAAAGGTAATATTCAGTTTCCATAAGCACCTACAAATTGCTTATTAGGAATGAGCTGACAGTCCTGTGGTACACAAAATTGTTTCTATTTATCTTGTGTGTTGTAAGAAAAAGATTTAATAGAAAATACTATATATGATTCTGTAAATAAAGATTGCATCATAATGTATATGTACAAGTACTCCAAATTCAGGCTGCACACAAAACTTTGATTCTGGCATCTGAATACTGGATTCTGTATTACAATATTTTTAAACATACTAATTTACCTAGCATTGTCTGTTCAAAAATTCAGCAAAAAAGAAAATCCCTATATTTATCTTTAGAAATATCTGAACAATTTTTTGTTGCCATGTTTCCAGAAAAAAAGAAAAAAAGGTGCAAAAGACAGATGCCTGGCTTTGAAGATATGACTACCTGAATGTTCCAAAACTTTAGAATGTGAAAACAGAAACAGCTAGATGAATTTAGTGTAATGTTAATTAAAAATGTGAATAAATGAGTGAGAAATTGCACTTTATTTTTTAATAATGAAAAATAAATTTTTCATATTTTATCTGTGAGTAGAGGCCAAGTTGGCTGGGGCTTTGAGCAACATGGTCTAGTGGGAAGTGTCTGTGCCTATGGCAGGGGGGTTGGAATTAGGTGACCCTTAAGATCCCTTCTAACCCAAACCATTCTATGATTCTATTTATATCCTGAGATTGAAAATAGATATCATTTAAATGTCCTTTGGAGAAGCTTCTATTTCTCCACTGATGACAAGTAGAGAGGACGCTTGGACGCCAAGGTTAGAATAGACAACTAACATCACTATGATCAAGTCATGCAAGCTAACTCTAACTTTTCTTTTATATACTGAATTTTAAAAGGTGAATATGAAGTTTGCACTGGTTTAAGTATGAATTCATGGATGAACTAATATTTATTTTATTGGAAGGAAGCTATTCATTACTGATAATAATGTCTGCAATGAAAACTGAAAATTAGGTGTATGCTGTATGGATTTTTTTTCAATGCTAAGTCATTTATTTAAACGTATTATAAATAGCAGTAAATTTTGCTGGTCTAAAGTTCTAGAGTGGTTTTCAGCTCCAGATACAGCATTCTAAAGCCATTAATTAAAGTAGAATACAAAAAAAAGGACCATCATCTTTTCTATTTGTATAATAATAAGCTAAATTTGCCATCAAATTCTGTGACTGGATTGAAGTTCTGTTTAAATGATGCTGCATACTGTACACATTTTACATGGCTCTGTATTTGTGGATGGAAAGATAAATTCTCAAGTATGCAAGAAAATAAGTTTCAGGCTTTGTCATTCTTAAAGCAAACCACTCAGTAGCACTGTTTTTTGTAAGTATTGCTTTAGAAACATTTGAGCTATAAACCCTGCAACTCTCTTTGTGAAAGGGAAACTATTCTTTATTATCACTATGGTATAATGGCAACAGCCAGGAGTATTGCAGCTCAGGTAAACTGCCCACCATCTGAATTTAGACTTGAATAGTTTCTAATGTGCAACATCTAAGTAGTTCTTTTCTCCATTATCAGACATACAGATGCTATATTTATATAATTTAATCCTTTATTCTCTGGAGACCTAGTATGCTTATGTGGATTTATATCAATTTGCATACTTTTTAAAATATGAATTTACATATTGCACAGAAGGTTTTTATTCCAGATATTAAATTATTCTTTAAACTAAGTAAGATATTTAGTTTATTTAATGCTACGTAAAATATTTATGAGTCATACCGTCAGTGTACTGAAAGCTGGACAATCAGGGCTTCAAAAGGCTGGTTAGATACTAAGAAAGGCTACAGAATCAACAGAGCACTGAGTTAAATTCCTTGCATCTTTCCCTTAACACCAAAACTGTTGACTGAACTGTAACATACTCCTGTGCTACAACAAATTCAAAGTATCTCCTCTGAGAAAAAAGTCCATCCATTGCTTCTAAGTTTCAGCCGACTGTTTCCTAATCGGCTAAGGATTTTTTTCTTCTCTGATATCGTGGATTTCTTATTTAGCTTAATCTCTCTAATGACATCCTGAACTCCAAAATGCTCCCATTGCTGAGCTTCCTGTTAAGAAGAATTTATCCCTCTTTTCACACAGTTCCACTTTACTCAGTTTCCAGTGTTTGTGACTAACAAAAAAAGCAGCCTGTTTCTCTGTTGCTCCTTTTTAACAGGACATAAGCTACGCCAAGTACTAACAAGGAAACAAATATTATGTCACAAATATTTAGAATTAAAGCTAAGAAGACTAGTTAGATCATTAATATGATTTATTGTCCAGTAAACATATTCTCCACATACGTTTCACCAGTTATCCAGAGACCAAGAATAAGTTCTGCTTTGCCTGGCTTTTATTCAAATGCATTCAATCTTGAGAAGACAAAATCTAGAGGTGAAAAATTCAACAATTTTCTCCACAGCTATCCCAGTTTATTCCAGTTTTCAAGCATTCTTCTTGATGGAAAAGTACCTTATTTCTAGTCTGTCTAAACTGAATTGGCCTTTGTTAAGATTTCTCAGCTAGATTAAAGAGCTCTTTATTTCACAGTAGTTTCTCCCTGTGGAGATACACTATAATCAAGTACATCGTATTCTCTTCTTTTTAACAAGCTGAAATAGCCTGAGCATTCTAAGACATTTATTGCAAGACATTTTATCTTGTCCTGTAATCTTGTCTCTTTTCTTCACACCCTCCAAATATCAAGCACTATTTAAAAATGGTGACATGAGAACTACACAAAGTATTCCAAAATCCACTGTTGCAAATATATTAGCTCCATTCTTTTCTCTTTTTCTGACAAATTTCAATCCTCTTTTTAAAGAAGTTGGATAAGTCTGACATGATCTCACTTTAGTAAATCCCATGTGTTTGTGCTTGTAACTTATATATACATGTAGATATTTTACATAGGCATAATCACATACACACACATCAGTAACTGTATATGGTATGTGTGTGTATAGATATGTACCAAGACATATACATGCCTATGTATTACTAACATATTTTGAACTGTGAATTTTACCTTCATTTTCATTGTGATAACTCTCTTTATGATAAGTTTCCTTTCAAGAACTTCAGTTTTCATAGAAGCACATCACATCTTGGCCCATATGTTCAAAATCAGTGTAATTATTAGAAGCAAGTTCAAGCTTCTGTTAGGTTTCATGGTATTTATTATAAGTATTGCTAAATTCCCTCAATATCTCACTGCAAGTAACATTGGTATTTTCTCAATTTAGCAATTAGAATCCTTCTCTTTTTTTCCTATGAGTTAAAGAGAAATAATTTAAATTTGCTTTTGGTGCTTCCCACGTTATGTCTGTATTTAGTAATTTTTACTTTTTCTGCACTGTTTTTTAATCATATTACTTGCATTTTCTCAACTTATTTCTAAGTTGGTTTTGTGGATTTGTTTTTGAGGCAATTATTTGCTTGGTTAGAACCCTCTCTACAAGCTGTTTTTCCTCATTCTGGGAATAAAATATCCAGGTAGTTTTATATTTAAGTTTACTTTATACCTTTGGTTTTAAAGATTTAACCTTCATGATCTTAGTCCATAGTTTGCTGGGCCTGGTTGACTAGTTTATTACTAATTTATTATAATAACTTTTTATTTATATAACTGTTGTAATCAAGAATGTTACATGCCACCCATCCTTTCATTGTCCATCATTTTAAGTAAAATTTGCCCATCATCACATGAACCAATAATATCTTCAACACTCAGCGTTTTGATGATACTCTCGCATCACAAGTTTATGAATTTACTTTGGCTTAGTAACTATTTGGTAAAGAAACCTTGCAGATACTACACCAAAAAAATGACTGGCCCCTACTTTTATTAGCAAGATTTATTTCCTACATTTTGACATTACTGAAGTATAAATTTTCCACAATGACAGTCCCTAGTAATATCTCTTGCTTTTATAACTAAACAGACAATGGCATCCATTGCAAATCTACTTCTGCTAATCTCTAATAGACACTTTTTTCTATTTTGATATTCTTCCCTTTTCATCTTATCAGAATGTGCTTTTTATGTGTTGTTCTTTATTATTTCCACACCTGTCACTCTATTTATCACTTTTACGTCTCACTTCCTTTCTTTGATGAATAAGCCAAATCTTCTCACACGTGTGTAAGATACACACAATAATCAAGTTGTCAGTACCTGTGTGAGATCTAGTTTCACACATGAACTAATAAAACTTTTCTTAATTAGGTGTTCTGTCTTTATGTTAGTACATAAATAATTACATAGCACTACAATTTCAGTTTCTTGTCCAACTTCCTGTGTTCCAGCTGCCCTCTCTTGGTCTGCCTTACCTACAGTTTCATTTCACATTCAGACCCTTCATCCTTCATCTTTCTGCTCTGAGGTAAATAACTAAATCAATTGTAAGCATATTAAAGAATAACAAGTTAAAGTTAAGTGATCAATCCATGCAGTTCTCCATGGTTGCTGTTTCTCATGATAATTTATTGCCCTGCCAATCTTGTATCATCCATTAACTTTAGACTCTCAAGTTTATTAGAACTGTCTTTTGTTTGGTTTTGGTCTTTGTTTGGTTTGTTGTTTGTTTTTTTTTTTAATAAACTTTCCTTTGCATGGTAAAAGATACCAACATCATACATATGCAAAACTCTGAGGATTATTATCAAGATAAATAATATATATATAAAATGCTAACTGAAATCTTCTTACTACTTAAAGTCATATAATTAGACCCTAGCATCATGTTCTTAGGATATTTTATTTGTTGTTAAACAATGACCCAAGTATGTTAATATTTTAAATAATCCACCAGAGGGAGTTCTATGAATAAAATAGAAATACGGACAACAAACATGAACCCTTGGAAAAACAGTTTAAATACGCAACTGCCATAACTTCTGCTTTGTATTGGGCACTAAAACTTCTTGTCAAGCTTATGTCAAGAAAATGAGAGTTTAGTAACTATGGTCTCATCTTGAAATTGAAACTTCCAGTGTTTCAAAACAATCATATAGGCAAGAATGCAATGCAGCTATTTGATAGTGACTGTAATCTTTGGTGGCATGAGTATTTTTTAGTAATTACTGAAGTAAACTAAATTTAAACATGAGTCAGTTGCCAGACCTTTGTCATGGGCACTTCAGTGGTACAGAATGCCCTCACAAGTTTTAGCGCCATACATGTTAAATGACAGATTTCCCAAACATTTTCATCCCACAGAAAAGCCCCAAGAAATATCCACATAATTCTCTACATCTTGCTCTTGGTGATGTTTTTCTTATGAAAGACACTATACCAATATATTCAACATTGTAAAACACTAGCTAAATAAGTTAACACTAAATATGATGTTAGGGCACAATGTTGAATGACTTATTCTAAAGGTTACAAATTAGGATAAAAGATATTAAGAATTATGCAGGATACACGACACACAGATAAGATGATAAAGTCATAAAAGAGCAATTCTAGAAGTATATGTGTTTGCCAGCTGGCATAAACCAGCACACCTCTAATGACTTTAATGAAATTATGTCAGTTTAAATTAGATTATACTTTGCTTCTCTAGTTGCTTTTTTAGTAGTCAATGTCATAATGATCTCAAAATAAAGTAAGGCTATTTCCTTCGAAGAAACAACTGATTCTTTTTTTTGAAGTGTATTTTAATTTTGGAAGTCATTCAGAAGCAGTCATCTTCAAAAAGACTATTGGAAATGCAGTGATGAAAGATTAGAAATTATTTCAAGTATCAAATAAAAAGATTTTTTCCTTCTTTCCTTTTTTAATTTTTTTTTGAGTTACTCTTCTTATGCTATAGAACAGTTGTTCTTTGATGTCACGCCGCAAGTCCACTGGGTGTTACAGAAGTGGGATCACATACCATATCAGGTTTGAGTGATGAAGGTTTTGGTAGTAAGGGGTAACTACAAGAGTGGCTTCACTGAGAAGCTTCCTCTCTATCCAATAGAGCCAATGCCAGACAGATCCAAAACTGCCCCACTGCTGGCTAAGTCTGAGCCCGTAAGTGGTGGTGGTAGAGCCTCTTGGATAACATATTTAAGAAAGGAAAAACTGCAGTGCAACAGTAGCAAGAGAAAGGAGCGTGAACATAAAATAACTCTGTGGACACCAGTGTCAGCGAAAAAGGAGGGGAGAAGATTCTCCAGAGAGATTCCACTTCAGCCCGTGGTGCAGCCCATGGCGAGGCAGGCTGTCCTGTTCCTACGCCCTGGAGAAGCCCACACAGGAGCAGGGGGATATTCGAAGGGGGCTGTGGCCCTGTGGGAAGCTTGTGCTGGAGCAGGCTTCTGGCAGGACCCATGGTCCAATGGAGAGAGGAGCCCACACTGGAGCAGGTTTGCTACAGGACTTGTGACCCCATGAGGGACCTACACTGGAGCAGTCTATTCCTGAAGGACTCCACCTCATGGAAGGGGTCCATACTGGAGAAGTTTGTGGAGGATGGTCTCTCATGGGAGAGATCCCATGCTGGAGGCAGGGAAGAGTTTGAGAAGCCCTTCCCTGACGAGCAAGGGATGGCAGAGACAGCATGTGACAAGCAGACAGCAATCTCCAGTCCCCATTCCTCTGTGCTGCTAAGGGGGAAGAAGTAGGGAAATCAAGAGTAAAGTTGAGCCTGGGAAGAAGGGAGGGGTGGAGGGAAAGTGTTCTTAAATTTGGTCATATTTTCAGAAAACGTGAAAAAAATTTTTATGTGCATGTTAAGCAATGAAGTTAACCAGTTTCTCACATATATTTAGAAACTAATACACTTTTTAGTTGTCCTGATTGTGGTGGGGATAGAGTAATTTTCTTCATAGTACCTAGTATGGAGCTGTTTTGGATTTGTGCTGAAAAAACTGCTGATAACACAGGGATGTATGAGTTACTGCTGAGCAGTGACTTTTCTGCAAGGCCTTTTCTGCTCCTCACTCCACTCCTCCAGTGAGTAGGCTGGGGGTATGGCGCAAGCAGCAGAAGTTGTTGAAAGGGGGCAGCAGAAACAGCTCATCCAAGGGATATCCTATGCCATATGACGTCATGCTTAGCATATAAAGCTTGGGGAAGAAGGAAGGGAAGAACATTTGGATTGATGGTGTTTGTTTTCCCAGGCAACCATTAGCGTGATGGAGCCCTGCATTCCTGGACATGGCTGAACACCTGACTGCTAATGGGAAGCGGTGAATGAATCCTTGGTTTTGCTTTGCTTGTGTGCACAGCTTTTGCTTTATCGATTAAACTGTCTTCATCTCAACCCATGAGTTTTCTCACTGTTACCCTTCAAATTCTCTCCCCCATCCACTGGAGATGGGTAAATAAGTGGATTTGTGGGGCTGAGCTGCCTACCTGAGTTAAATGACAATATGTGAATATAATCATAGTAGAGTTAGAGGATTTTCATAAAACCAAACATTATCTGTTAAAATGTGTGGGACTTCAATAGAAAGAAGATTTTAATTTCATACTATCTCATCAGATTAGGTCAAGTAATTTTAATTATTTATATCTTGGTTTTATATCCACTAAGTTGGAGATAAACTATCCACTTGTATTTAGATGAACTCGTTGGGATTTTTACTAAGTACTATTAAGGGTAAGGTAATAAAGTTCAACTATAATAGGGAGATGCAGTAATTTAACACCTGCTCATAATACAATTTATATTTAAGAGTACAAATTGGAAAGCATGATGAAGATCAATAGTTGCTCAGAAAAATCTCCAAATAATCCGTCACTGATATTGAGCAATACTTAAAAAACCCACTGATTTCTCCTGGAGTCCCCATGCAATTGATGGTAGCAATGAAAATATAGCTTGGAAAGCAGAAGAAA
This sequence comes from Psittacus erithacus, assembly GCA_009867235.2. Lineage (NCBI taxonomy): Eukaryota > Metazoa > Chordata > Aves > Psittaciformes > Psittacidae > Psittacus > Psittacus erithacus. Next base: position 6,563 of record WYDI02004251.1, on the reverse strand, counting down.
AGAAGAGGAGGGAACAAATGAACACCATACCCAAACAGTGAAGCTAACATATGTTGTCATTTCCAGCAATCCATATTGATTCTTCTGTATTTTATGTTTTTACAGCTAATTTTTTAAGGTTTCAGCTACATATTCTCTGCGTAACACACAGTTACTACACACAACTATTAAAGTGTGTAACTACCTAAGATGACCAAGAGGTTAAACATCCACATAGGATATATGGAAAGCCAGTAAAAAAGGGGAAATAAAAATGAAGGAGAGGGAGAGTGAGACAGGCAGGAAAAAAAAATATTTCTGGTAAGGAAGAGTTCCAGTCAACATGAGACAATATGGTATTTCTTAGTGCCAAGACAAAAAGCATGATGAACAGTTGTCAAGGAAGAGAGCACAGAGCTAAAGAGCACCAGACAGTGTGATGCTGCAAAGTTCGATTTAATAACTGAACTAAAGTAGCAGATAAGCTGCGTCAGGAAAAAAATTCAGATTCCCACACATACAACCCACACACAATCCTAGTCACTGAAGCTGGAACTAAGTTGTGAGTTGGCACAGTGGAGCCTGGGGAAACGCAACACTTTCTCCAACTCAGTGTTGTATGCTTGCACAACAATATTCCCCTCTCCCTGCCCTTCTCGTATACCAAGCTCTGTTGCTGGGGAGGTATCACACAGGCCATCAATAAAATCACTTTGTGAGTGTATTGTGTATCTTCCTGGCACTTCTATGTTTTATTCTCTTCTGCTTGCTGGCCCACAGCCTGTACCAAGGCTTATCACACTTGTTTGCATTGTATTGTCAGCCCTGGCTCATTATGTTTAGTCACCCTATTCCTTATTAATGCAAGGTTATGATGTATCTAGGGCAAAAAACTTTCTAGGAGCTTGCAGTACTACAAGAAATGTTCTAAATATGAATAATGTATTTCATGAACCAGCATTCACCACAATTTTAAGGCTCAGGGTGGAGTAACAAGCCAATGAAATGGAAAGACCCAAGTATTGTCTATTAATAATATTTGTTAGGGAGGTTTTTAATATGAGTGAAGTAAGTAAAAACAGTACCTTTCTGTTTCCCTGGCTCCCATTAGGAAGAAATATTTGCAGATGATGGTTTCTTTTTTTTCCAGTATCTCTGTATTATGATTGTCTAACAACTGTCAGTATCGCATTGAAGGGCACCTGTACATTGACGGGACACTCTAAAGCCTCACTTTCTGATATTGTTTCAGGGAAGAGCAGGGCTAACCTTTATTCCGAACCATTCTCTTTTTTTTCTTTTTTTTCCAATACTGAAAGCATCAAGAGATCTCACCCTCCGAGATTTTGTCTTTATTTTTGCATGACCACAAATTCTTCCTGACTTAGTCAACAGAGAAATGAGCTGCCTGCCCTGCATTATACTGACAATATTATTGTCAGACAATACTTTCAAGTCTTTGCTATTATCACCAAATATTAAGCATCTGGTATGTCTTAACCCTTAAAAAGAAGGAGCACCATCTCTGAATCAGTAACTCAATATATCCTCTTGCTTTTGAAAGAAATCAGAGCCTCCTCTTAATTCCAACTAATAATCCTTAGAATACCACCCAGAGCTTAAGAGAGAATCTCATAAATAGTTGTATGTGTCATATATCAAAGTTTAATGGAAATAATATTAAAACTAAGTTTTAAGCTCTCAGGATGCACCATTTTAAGAATGTGAGCCACTGATAATTGCAGAAAGAAAAGCAATGACTAGAGGCAAGAATCTTGGTGATGGAGTTTCTACAGAGTAATATATCTACTGGTCATATACTCTTCTGTTTACTTTCTCAATCATAGTCTAATGCCTAAGATTCACTTTTATATCCTGTCCCATTCCTGTATCTTCCTTTTCTCTGTTTTTCTTTCCAGAGCGCCTCATGTTATTTTCAGTTCAATCGTTCTGTCCAGTGTTAATTCCTTGTGTGTCTCCCCCCTCCAGCTACATATTCCCGTTAGGCTATTTCTTCTCTGTTTTCCAAGAAGCCCACAGAAAGTACTAGTGGGTCTTCTTCCTACCCTAGAGGATCTCTTCTCAATCCTAAAGAGTAGGGAATTGAAGACATAAAATGCACTTACAGATTATGTCATGTTTTATTGGAACCCCTGAATTGTAACTTCAATACATACTACATTTCATAGAATTTAACCCTCAACTTCTAATTTTCCACTACACACACAATCTGAGTATTCCTGAGGGCTTATGTATTTAGCCATCCTTGGATACCCGTTCGTGAAAACAAAGAATGTTTATCCCCAGTACTGGGACGTATCTTTCAATCTTGCCAAGGACATGTACAAATACCAAGTATTTGGTTTCACACTAGTTTGCAGATTCAAAGGCTTTGAATTTACAGCTATAAAGTCAGCTGTCTTGATTCTCATCTTCACTGTTTTGCATGAATGCCAAGAAAATCCTCTAAAATTCACTGTCTCTGGAGTGCTTTTTTAGTGTGATATTTGCAGTTCTGTATGTGCTGACACAGATTCATGCTAACTGATTTGGGGCATCCACTAATGCTTTTTAGGTTAAGAGTCTGCTTTCCCTGAACTACGTCTATGGACAGTAATTTATCTGTGCCTACAGTTCAGTGAGATGAAGCAGGATTTAGAAATTGACATATTTTTCACTCCAGAGATTGAGATGTAGATCTGCTGACCTGACAGACAAACCATCACCAGACCCACTGAAGAAAGAAGAGACACATCAGGGTACTCATAATATGAAACTGTATTTCTGCTAGCACTCTGATGCATAGTAAGTATTAGTTCAATGGGATACTAACCATACTGCTGATATTCAGTTTTCTGGAATTAAAATAAACTTCAAAACCAAATTAAAACCATAGGAACTGTTAAGCCCTATGAATAATGTAAAAAAATAGTTCAGATGAGAGTGCTACCTTTCATACCAGCACTCTCTAGGAATAATACAGCATTTTGCCACACTAACCTTTTTCAATGTGACATTTAGGCAATAAAATTTATATTCCTGATGATAAGAAGCCATCAAATTTTAATTAATGCACTATAGACTATTTGCTTAACTATTTTCCTGTAGATTTCACAGCATTTTACTACCAGCAGTTTTCTTTTCTATTCCTATTAATTATCTTCTTGTCCATATGCTAGTTCTTAAAATGCTCTTACTTTCCTCTTCTCCTACTGTGTCTTGATGGAGTGGTACTGTAATGCGCCACGTCACAGCTGTAATAAGGAGAACACTGTCAAGTGTGGATTATTACTTTCAAACAAGAACCTTAAAAAAACCCGAAGTGTGAAAAGTTATCTAAGTAGTAGATAACTCTTTTCTTCTTAAAGAAGAAAAAAAAGAAAAAAGAAATTGGAAGCAAGAATCATAATAATAGTGATAATAATACTTTGACGTCACAATTAAAAAAAAAAAAAAAGAATGCTACTGTAATATTTTTGGAAAGTCATACTATCAGGAGAAATAAATTAGTCTAAGCTTAGTTTTGTATGTAGAGATCAAAGTTTGTGTTTCGGTTGAAAGTCACAAGCATTTTGAGACATGCATTTGCACTGTTTCATTCTTTTTCACTTTTGCATATTGCTAGTGTGGCTTTAAAGTTATAAAATTGAGAAAATTCTAAATCTCAAAAGATATACTTCCAAGTTAGGCATAAGTAACACAGTGAGCTCCAAAATTATATTCTTTCTCATCTCTGCATCTCTAATTTTATTATTTATTTCAATTCACCTGGTTTCCTTGGAATTTTTTCATCTTAATTTACTAGTCTAAAGGATACTAAATAGAGAAAGGATCTTTTAAAAAAACTCTGAACAGTTGGAATGTCAAAATAACAACTTTAACAATTGAATTCAAGTAGATAAGTGAAGGGATCTGATATCTTTAATTATCATTCTGTGTAGACCTAAGAAGCATTTTAAGTAGACACATAATTAATTTTTTACTTCCAAGCTAGTGCATTGAAAAATTAACTCATCTGAACAGAAAATATATAAACAATTTCAGTGTAACAAGCCATACTTTTCTGTGTCCATATATCAAAATGTACAAGATGCATAACATTCTTTTCCAGGGACAATCTTCCATGTGTAAAAAAAGAATCACTGACTTGGAAACAGTCCCATAGACTCAATGATCAGTGATATTTCAGCAAGGTTTTGACACAGCATCTTCTGACTTCTATTGTTAGTATTGCAGGAATAAATAGTAAGTTCTATACGTGTACAACTATGCAAGTTTCAAATAGTAAGTATAAACTTCCACAGTGCATGATTTTCTTTATAATGAGTATACCAAATCTATTATTAGAATCTACAACATAAAAAGCATAAACCAAAGCAATTACAATTTTCTATAGTCTGGTTCCAATCCTTTCTCCCTTTGAAAAATGTATTTCATGGATTCATATGTCCATCTTAGTCATAGGTATATACAGTCAGTTTATGGTCCAATTAAATAACACTGATTTTATTTTTCTCCATCATGTCCCAAGAAAATCTCTTGCACAGTTCTTACCACACAAATTCACTTTAAAAAGTGTATACTATGTACAGGAAGCCCAATGTTCTCATTACACTGCAGCAGCTGCAACATTTCTCGTTGCATAAACCATAGGCTGTTCAATGTTAAAAACAAATACATGTTACTGTGGATGGAAATATCCTATTTCAAAAGTTTTTTTTTTAAAGTATTTTTTTCAAAACTATTCCTTTTTTTTTTTCCTCCAAGTGTTAAGACCATAATATATTCCAATTTTTTGACAAATAAATGTTCAGCAATTTGAGTAACAATGTCACCTTCCAGTGTGTGACACAGTCTCTTTCCATAGTCGCTATAGTACTGCAATTTATCACATCATCTATGAACACTATCCTAAGAAAACAAATGTTTTAGATTATCCATTAAGTGTAGGATGTCATAAGGTCTGAACACAGCCTGCACAGCCCGTGCAGGTCTTCTTGCAGATTTATATTTGCTATTTAAAGTGCAAGTAGGACATTTTGTACAATAAAATATTTTGGAAATGTATGCCTCAGAGCACAAGAAACAGAAAATTGCAAAATGCCTGTTTTTACATGATAACAATAGCTTGTTGCTAATAAAAGTCAATTAAATGTTAGCTCTGGTAATCCCATCTGTTGCACATTGCTTAAAAAAATAAAAGAAAATTAAAAAAAAAAATCTGAATTTTTTCTCCAGGTTGTCCCTAGATACACAGCTTATATCTAAAACCATTGAAAATGTACAGGAGATACATTTGATAACCTCATAGAATAATTTTGTTTCAAAGTGACTTTTGGAGGTCATCTAGTCAAACTCTCCCAGTGCACATTTAATGAGGTTAGGTTATTCAGCAACATTTTCAGTCAAGCCTTGAATACCTTCAAGAACAGATAAAAAAAATGTCCTCTGGTTATTGCTTTTCTAATATTCGACTATCCTTATGGCTTAAAAATAAAGCCATAAATAACTTAATATCTTAATTGGGATTTCCTATGCTCCAGTTTGTGGCTGTTGGCTGTCACTTTGCATTCCCAATGACACCCTGGCACCATCTTCTCCATTTCCTCCCATCAGGTGGATGCAGAGAGCAGTAAGGTCTCACTTAGCCCTCACTTACCTGGGTTCAACAGACCCAGTTCCTCCAGACTTTACTCATATGAAGTATCCTGCAGCAACCAAATCGCTTGGGCTCACTTAAGTATGTATATATGTATATATATCTTGCACTCAGGAACACAAAGCAGACACATCACTTTCATGCTTTCATGGGTGCTAAACAGCTAAACAGGGAAGCATCACCTTCTTCAAGTTGCTCACTGTCACTAATACCTCCCAAGATGTTGCTGACATTCTTGCTGCCAGAGTATTTTGTTGGCTAACATTCAGCTTGGTATCCTTCGTGACCCCCAGGTCCTTTCCTGCAGAGCTGCTTCCTAGAGAGTTTCTCTCTCTCCAGCCTGTACTGGTGCATGGGGTTATTTACCCCCAGACTGCAGGACTTTGCACTTCCCTTTGCTGAACTTTGTGATGTTCTTGTCAGCCCATTGCTTCAGCCTGCCCTCTAAATAGCAGCCTTGTCCTGAAACATATTGATATCTCCCCCTGCTAGTTTGGTGACATTTGAAAATTTGCTGAGAGAGAACTCCATCCTATCATCTAGATCATGAATAGCATTGTTAAACAGTACTGGACCCAGAAGTGATCCATGAGGGATATCTCTATTACTGATCACCAGTTGCTCTTTTTACTACAGATCAAAATTCCCTGAGCCCGTCTATCTAGTCAGCTTTCCACCCATCTCATTGTCTATTTTCCACGTGTCACCAATGTGGTGATAAGGAGGTCAAAACCCTTTTCTGCGCAGTATCTACTGACCAGTATCTGGTCAGCTATTTTAAATAGTAGAAAGCCAACTAATGACTCTGTGTCGTGGTTTAAGCCAAGCCACACAGTCTCTCACTCACACCCCCCCTTCCTCCCTCAGCTCCCAGAGGGATGGGGAGGAGAATTGAAAGAATACAACTCCCACAGGTTGAGATAAG
>WYDI02004249.1:7276-19768 GCA_009867235.2 Psittacus erithacus | reverse complement strand
GACAGGTTGTGGGGGGAAAACAAGCAGGCTACATGCTTTGTCTAATTTACGACTAAGCTTAAACCACAACAACATGACAACAAATTTTTAATCTCAGTTTGGAACAAATCCTGAAATCTTCCAACTTTTTGTCAGAAGCAAAAATTCACCAAAGTTATTTTTTGAAAGATCAACCTGGATTTGGAGTCCTAATGGGGTTTGCATTTCAGCTAGGAAGTTGACTTCCAAAACCTCAAGAATTTGTGTATATGGGAAAGAATTTACACATAAAGTTCCTGGAAAGCAAGAACCTCCCCCCAGCCCCATGATGCAGTATATGTGAGGTACAAGTCCAGTGGCAGTGGAGAATGCTTCAAAACGTAAATATATGCTAGAAAGCCTAAAAGTTCTCACATCCCCAGACTGTTTCCTGGCTCCGCTGTTGCATGGCACTCTGCTGCCAGGGCCTGAAATCTGGGAAACTGCAGGGTAGAGAGCTATGAGGCAGCGTGAATGATGCTACTGCTTTTACAGCTGTGCCTGTATTTCTGTAAATTTTCTGTTGAAAGGTATTCCTCAAAATATTTCCTTTACAACAAACAAGCATTTTGTAATGAAGCACTAAAAAATAGAATGTCTCTACCAGAAACACAGAACTGGAAGCAGAGTGCTTCTACTACATGTTGCCCTTGTTTTGAACGCTGAACTGATAACTGTTCAAATACATCTGTATTAAACAGAAGCAAATTCATGTATGCACTGTAGACAGGACCCTTGGCAGTCAGAAGAAAATACAGGATTCTCTATTTCGTATACAGAGTATTGAATATATTCATAATATACATATATATATATTCATAATATATTCATATATATACATTCATAATATCATTCACCTTATTTGCCAAGTAAAGAGTATACGTATATTTTCTCTCTTCCTTGGAAATCCAATTTCCAAATAAATCTTTAATTATACTTTTTTGTATTGAGATCCCATAAGTAATATTTCCTTAAAAGATACAACTTCTTTACCAGTAAGAAGAAGCAGCTGCTTCTTTTCTAACAATATAATTTTGTTAGCCATTGAAAAATGTGCATCAACATTTTTTTATTTGTGCTGCCATTTAGCTTCTGCTGTCGTATTCAGCATATCTGAGCCATGATTTAATCACTTAAGAAATGTGTAGGTTTGGCACTTAAGAAATGTGGATTTTCTGCTGTTAAGTAATACATAAGTCCCTTCATTGTTTTTTCTTCTCTTCCTACTAAAAGAGGTCCACTAACAAAATGGTTGAATACACTTTTTGCCAAGTCTTTGTAGCTTCCTTTCTCATTCTTAATTAGCATCTAGCCTTTTACAAAAATCACTCATGTTTTCTTGCGATCCTTTCCTGAAATTACTCAAGGAATAACAGCCTTGGAAGAGAGATGTTCAGAAGTGAGGCTGCTGGCACCAACTCATTTCTTTCATTTGTGACATGCAACTGGGTCCTTTCCCACGTGAATTCCTTTGCTTTCTTGTGAATACTCTTGCTTACTCAGAATGTGGTCTCTTTAGAACAGAACCACTGAAATAAATACGTGATTTTCTTCTTAAATCTCTCCCTGGTTTGCCAATATATCTGTCCTGACAAGCATGGCCCCTGGCTATTCTGTTAAGTTCTTAATCAGTGTTTGAAACACTGAAGTGTCCCCTTGGAAAAAAAAAATCCATCTTTTTATGACTCTTTTTTTTTATAACTTTTACATCACCCTGTTGCCACCTCTGAAACATTGCCCGGCTTCATTTTAATTCAGCTGTTTCTGTTGTGGTCCATACTAATGACTTAGTAGCTGTCTACTTCAGCCATCATAGTTCTGTCTTTCTAGATAATTTCCTATCTAGGGATATATGATTACCATCACTTGTGCTAGCCTGATGACTTACTGCAATTTCAATTCAAAGTGCCTCTCCATTTTCAAAGTCTAAAGTCTTGTTTCAACCTGTTTTCTCTGGCCCTCTAGCCAACTATTTTCTCACATCCCTATTCTGCTTCCAAGGTCCTCATCTCTTTCTTGCCCTCTTTCCTGACTCAAGCATATGTCCTCATGTTTACAGCTCTGGGTTTTTCTCCCAAAGGTAAACACTGCATTCTGCTGCTTATCAATCAGTCTCAGTGTTATACTCTCCTTGCCCCTGGTTTTTGTCCTGTTTGTGTAGACATAAGCCTTCCTGTCCACCTTTCCCTTCCTGGCCACCTTCTAAGGGATCCTTTGAAAGCTTGGAAGCAGCTATGATTATACTAATTGTCCTTTCTTCAGGCTCATAGGAAAACATCATATTGTATATGATCAATGTGTATGTCAACTGAACCCTCTGGGTGATATAGGGAACAAGTAATTTTTACTATTCTCAACTATTCTCAGATACAAGATCATTAAAAGAAGTACTTAACAGTAATCCCACTGCTGCACCATAAGGAATCAAGAGGAGTGGGAACAAAAACGTGTTTTGTAATATGGTTGTAGTGCCCACTGTTTTACTCAGAAGTCTGTTTTTCAGTATTTGACTGGTTTCTGCTGGTTAGTTTCTATTTTTGGTTGTTTGGGGTTTTTTTAATTATTTTCAAATTGCAGTATATTAAATGTGTGTTTGAGTTTGTATTTATTGGAATTTTCATGTTTTAAAATCCTACCTGCCACAGCTTCTAAAAGAAGTGGAGAAAAATTACATACATGATTTTTGTAAGTAATTTCTTCCAGTGGAAAGGGATTCTTTTTAAAGGTTAGTGAAAAAAAGAAATAAAAAATTACATCTTCAGTCAGGTAATAAATTCAGACAAACTTCTTCCCCCTCCCTTTTTTTTTTTTAGCCTGTTTAGAATTTTCCACTTTTTTACTCTGTGATGTACAAGCCCTCACTGGTTAATTATGTATATATTTAGCTACTGCATGTGTTGGGCTTATTATTGTCATCTAATTAGATGTAACTCAAACTACTTGCTTCTAGAAAAATCATTAAAAATTCTTTCCTAATGACCTAGAGATGACAAAATGTCTGTAAAGTGTGAAGAAGCAGACAAGCACAGGAACATCGCTCTTAAAGAGTGTTAATCCAGATGCTGCAATCATCTAATTAAACAATATTTTGCTGTCATTAACATTTTCACCAAGGAATTGCAGTTATAATTTCTTTGTCAGCTGTCTCTAGCTCACTTTACCTTCAAAACTAAAATGCCATATAAAAACATTAAATTGGATGGTTTAATTAAAAAGTTGTTGTTTTCTTTTTTTTAATGAAGAAGCATACCCACTATTTCTGAGGTCTCATTTACTATGCCTCAGTTTTATTGTTCAAGTAGATTAGTGTCACAGGCTTGCGATATTTAATATTCAGTCTTTAATATTAATCCCTGTAAGCCTACTTTGAGGGAAATCTGAAGCTTCTGAAAAGGTATAGAGACTACCAATAGTGGTACAGATTTATGTTTGATGTTTTTTTCACTAAATAAAGAGCCAAATAGTTCTTGTTGGAAGCAGCAGGCGATGAGATGGCTAAATATATTCACCCTCTGACTTTATTCTGAAAATAATCATTGTGAAGACAGAGCTGATTGAGAAAGCATTCCTAATAAAGTTAAACCGCTAATATTTATGCATGTTTAGAATTAGGGATTTGTAATCCCATTATAGGCCTAGATCACTGTCTTCCACTCAGATAAGCATAGATGTGTGGTCTTATCATGTAGGTTTGGTTTCCTTTCACTATTTAAATCACAAATCATCTTCTCAACTAATTTTTATTTGTTGGTATTAAGAAAATAGTTGAATTGAGAAAAAAAAAATCACTAACTTTTTTACTAAACAAGTTAATAGCTATACTTAGTAGTGAATCTTAATAAGTAAAACATGGTCCATAAATATTGAAGTAGGAGAGAAGTAAATACTTTATTTTTTCACAAGACTATGGTTATATTTATCAAATGCATAATCATAAAGGCTCCATTGTTTCTGACTGATCTACCTAACCTGCATCAAATTGTTTTTCAGTGTGGGGTGAAAAAATGCACACAAGAGTTACGGCAGTGTCCTAACATGGAGCTAATTCCACATGATAGTTGTTCATGTGTCAATACTGTAAACTACCTATCAAAGTCATGCAGCAAGAAAGAACTCACATAAGCAGTGAGGCTCAGGATTGCTTTTTTCATGTGCTATTCACATAATTATGATGTTCCCAAATGGAACAGGAACAGAAAGTCAAAATACTGTTCACTGAATATTGAAATTAAGGGAATATAAAAATTAAATAAAATCTCAGTTTTGAAGTAAAAGGTCATCTTGGATAACCCCAAATTTCCCTTCAAAATTCTGTGAAAGGATTTTCTCACCTCTCCAAATATTTCTATAAATTGTTTACAACTGAAGGTCTTTATTACTGTGAACTGTGTCCCATGAAACTTCTGATTCTGAAGAATCATTATTTTACTTATGCTTTGTAACAGATTACAAATTTGTAATCTCAAATTTCCTTTAGTCCGCTTTCTACAGAAATGTGAATGTCTTTCTTTTCCACAGCTTTTGCATACTCTTCAATTAACTGAATTGAGGATTCTGATGATAGGAAAAATGTTAATTATATAAAGGTATAGTTTTATAAAGGTCATATTTTATAGAACCTTAAATTTTACAATCTCAAGAAATTTTACATTTCATATGTAATTAATCTCTTGCTAAAAAGCAGAATAACATTCTGATTTGATGGATGTGGAAAATGAGGCAGAATTGTCTTACCTCGAGGCATATAGAGCTCCCCTCAGAAAAACTAAAACAATTAATAATCTGCCAGAGAGCACCGTTCCTTTTCCTCCCTTACATGGATTATGGCGTATTTCTTGATTTAATTGTTCGATACATTCTCATTCTGTCCAGGAGTGGCTTTGCATTCATCCATTGTCAGTATTGAAGAAGTGGTTTTGTTTCTATCCATCTTTATCTGTGTGTCACAAAAAAGTGCTGGTAGTGCTTTTTTAACAAAGTTGTATTTGCACCTCAATTATTTTTGTATATTCTTGTGAACATCTACATGTTCATTAAGTAAAAATGAGGACACACAGTTGTTAACAATATGTACTTTTCCTGTTTCCAGTGAAACTATGTACAAAATAGAAACGTGCTTCTTGTTCATCAACTTCTATTGAAAAAAAATAAGGTGTTTGTAAAGCAGCGAAAGTTTCACATTTCATTAAAGCAGAGTTGATTTTTGTGCAGAATTGCAAATACTACTCAGAACAAGGAAGCCTGTGTTTTCCTGTGCTGGGTTTTATACCCCAGGAATCTGTCCAGAATCTGGAAGGAAGCAGTTAGTGAGACAGGGCTGTAAATCTGCCGCAGGACTGGGAATTGTTAACCTGGGTTATTTCAGTCTGCTAATTGTATTATATAAATACATAAACACATACATTTATGACCTGATTTTGTTTTTTAAGACTCATGCTGCATATTATGTGATTCTCAGTAAATCATTAGGGTTGATAGTTCTGTACTAGGCAACTTCATTTGTCTCATCACTGAAAATGTTAGATACTACAAAATACCAGCTGATACAGAAATAACAGCCTTTCCCAAACACTTTTCCTTGTGATGAATTCATAATTTCCAGTTCACTTCAGTTGCAGATTGTTCTTTTGGAAGTATAAAGATGGCTTTTGCACATTTGAGTTGCTGGGATAGTAGCAATGTTTCTTTCACTGTGTGTGGAGAGAGTGGCCTGGGGCAGTCAGCTCTGTCTTCTAAGGGGCCGAAAAGGTTTTTAATTTTCAAAATGTTTATGAAATAGTGTTAAAGCAAATATGACTTCCTCCACTTTAATTCCACTATTGCAGTGAAATCTCACCACTTCTTCAATGAAGAAAAGCTGTGGGGAGTAATGGATTAGTATGGTCTTATCTAGGACAGAACTAGATTTGCAAATCTCAGATGTCTGTTTGTAGTCTCATTTAATCTTTGCCAGCTAATGATACTGCATACAGTTGCTAGGAAAATAATAGTCTAGTGGTTTTAAATTTCAGCATTCAGGCTATGAAAACATGTTCTTGGAAATAAAAAAGAAAGAGTTTATTGGCATGCGGTGCATTTTAGTTGATCTTGAAAGGTGCTGTATTCTTTATATTATGCTGATTTCTGTATTGACTTCTGATTCAAGATAAGTGCATCTAAATGGCTACTTTTATCTAGAAGATTTATACCTGATTCTGTGAAGTGGTGGGAACTGAGAACATCTGAGGCAACAAAAGTAACTGCTAGATTGCTTTTCAGCTGGAGAAGTGGACACTATTTCCTAATTCTTAAAACATTTTCTTTTTTCATAGGACGAACGTACAATGATCTGAACCAATACCCTGTATTTCCATGGGTTTTAACAAACTATGAATCTGAAGAGCTAGACCTGACCCTTCCAGGCAACTTCAGAGATCTTTCAAAGGTATGCTTCAAACCTGTTACATACAGTCAGACAGCCCTCTTAGGAAGAGATTTTGTTTTATATTTACAGCCTAGCTAAGTTAGATCTTTATCTTAAAGTCAGAAAAGTCTGAAATAGACTTTTCTATTTTAGAATCGTTTTATACTGAATCTCTGTATTATCCTACTTCCTTGTACCTGACTGATCTGGTTCCAACAGACCTGCAACTCCTCCGTAGCTTCTGACTTACAGATCATGAGTGTGTGAGACCATTTGATCTCACTAATTGTCTTCCTTAGTTTATGAAATCTGATACTTTGGGAATAAAAAGTTTGGACTTCTGCAGTGACTGGATAAGTAATATAATAGCAGCACCTCCTTTTGATTTAATAATTATTCTGTAAACAAGTATTTTGTATGTTAGACCCTGAAGTATTTGGTCTCTATCATTATTTGTGAGTGTTGTCCTCCCGCTGGACTTGAGCAGTTAGTGCTTTGTAATGATGCAGTTCCTAGTGTCTGTTTCTCTAATAGCACCAGATTGCCATCTATACCCAGCTCTGGTACTCTGATTGTGTCAACAGACTGGGGGGAAGGTGTGTCCTGGCAAAGCATAGTAAAAGCATATGGAGGGGCTCTACTTTTGGCCAGCTGGAATAAATGCGAAAAACAGGCCTTGAAACTGTGTTGTGGGAAGTATCTTTCCTGTTTCAAATCAACGAAGAAAGTGTATGCATTTTGTTACTAGTCAAAGTGGATAGCCTTGCAATATCCCCAGAGTGAGGTTTCTTTTGTTTGGGCATGACAGCTTTCTTGCACCCTTGCAATGGTTACTCAGCCAGGAGGGAGAAGTTGCTCATACAAGTTGAGTGAGGCTCAAACCACAGGAGACTATCACTCGCTCACTTAACAAATGAGGCTGGAGGCGAGAAAATAACACCCAAAACAAACCCTGTTCTGCAGCCCTGTGCTGCAGCCTCTGCTTTCCCTTCTGCTGCTGGTCAGGGGTAGAGTTTCTGGGGCTTCTGCCTTTAAGTCTGCTTTTGTTTCCTCCCCATCCTGCAAGCACACATCGTAGGCAGCAATGGAGGGATCCCACCCTGTTTATCTCACAGTACCATATCCCTCCTGGAAAGAGTGTGCTTTCAGTACCTCCAGATGTATTGTAACAGTTCCTGGAAGCCTACTTTTGTGAGACTTCTAAAATAAAGTAGGATTTGGCTGCATAATAGCAGAAAGACACACTGAAGTTGACTCTCCCTTTTTTCTTAGCTAAAAAAATAATGAAAATAGACATTAAAATGCATTCACAGCATGCCTTAACTGTAAAAAAATTGGTTGAGACTTGTACCTAGGTTATGTAGAGCTCCTGAACTTACATGATATTATAGGTATGTTTCACAAATGTGTTTTTCAGTTCCATAACACCATTGTCGTTTGTGCTAGGAACAATGAAAGAAGATGCGCAGACATCAGTTAAATAAAGACCAGTTATCATCTTTCACTGGCTTGTTGCCTAGCATGTGTAAAGATATTTCTGGTCTGAAATTGTTTATAACGAAAAACCTTTCATTAAGATATTTACACTTATCAAAATCTCTCAAACTTCCTTCTTTCTAATATTAATAGCACTTCATGTGGTGAAGTGCAACAAGATTAGATAGTGTCTCATGAGTCCTTCATTAGGTACTTAGTTTTGGTTGAATCCAAATTTTTACGGCAGCCTCTCAAAGTTTGTAATTGCTGCAGGAAGTAGTGTGATAGTTGCATAGATAGGTTTTCCTCATGAGTAAGTAAAGACTCATTATGGAATTAGTGCTTGCATAGCTTATTAAGTATCACTGTGCTCCTAGTAGTGCTCTTCCATGAAAGGAAATGTAAAATCAAGTCCCTGGTTATTTATATTTCTTCAAGAATCCATGCATTGTGCACAGCAGTATTTTGCCTAAGGACCTTTTCTTACCCAATTTGATAACTGCATTCTCTTATTCAAAAGCTACCAGTGGTTTCCTCTGGAAAAGCTGGGATTTTGACCACTACAGAAAAGCCTGCACAGAGCTAGTTAAGAATGGTCTTTCCTTTCTGGCAATATCTCAGCTGCATTTGTCCCATGGATATGTGAGAAAACACATGTGCAATCTGTAAAGTGTTGTAGGTTCCCTCAGGATAAACGGGATGTAATTGCAAATTTTTCCCAGTGTTTATTATAACATCTGATAGATTTCATTTTTCAGTGGTTTTAAAAGAAAAAAATAGATTAATTATTTTTTTGGTAAAAAGCAGTGGCCAGTTAATATGAAATGCCTTACTTTGTGCACTTGGGCTGTTACGCATTACTTGTGTCCTTTTTCGATTTGGGCATTATCAGTAGAACTCTTCAAAATCAGAATGTTTCTGGAGTATTTCTTTGACAATTCTGTTTTAATTTTCAATATTGTCCTGTATCTGTAAGTAAGTCCCTTCTTTCCTTTTTAGAGAGGTAAATCCTGAGTAGCCTAGTGCTTAAAAGCAGGAGTTAGTGATTTATTGTTCACATTATTGAAGTGGGGTGTGCTATCAAGCCTCAGACAGACCTCTGGGGCAGGCACACACAGTATCCTTTCCATGAGGAGCCGTTTCCTTCTGTCAGATTTTACCCAGCAATGGAAAAATGTTCCTGCAGATTAGATGGCAGATCAGAACCTCCAGCTAAGTTGTTGATGGATAAAATCTCCTTTGTCAGTTCCTGACCTTGTGTCTTCCTGCAAGTTCAGCCCTCTTAAGTTTCACAAAGCCTCTGTCTTTAATATTGAGCAATTAATAACCCTCAAGCACTCTTTTGAAATTATTTAGAATTTTAGCACTATTATGTATGTGGTAAAATCCCACAAAATCAATGAAATTAAAAGAGAGACCACCTATCATACTTTGTTTTGTTGGTTTAAAATAGTTTTGGTAGTTAAATGCAGATGCTAAATCTAACTTAAAAAAATAAATAATTTGTGTATTATTGCACAAAGTTCATGCAAAGCTTCAGTGTCAATTGTGATAATTTTGAAATTTTTTAATCTTTGATTCCTAGGCTTTCTGTATAAGTTATGATACACCATGTTTGTGATATCACAATTCCTAAGTGAACATACACAACAAATGCAATACATATGTTTTGTAGAAATGAAATTCGATGTGTTTGGCTTGCTTATGATGTCAGTGACAGAGTAAAACATATGCCTTTTGCATTTAGCTCAAATTTAAATATTTACATTTCTGCAGAGCCGTCTTGAACATGTAACTTGTCCTTTCCTTCCATTCCACTCTATTCTGTTTTTATGTAGTGCTCCTTATTGTGGTACTGTTACATCCAGATGTTGCTTGTTTTCTCAGAACAATTATATTTAAATATTAGTCTGAAAATTCCTCTGCTCTTTCTCTTTGAAGTGTTTGGAAATTCCCATATCAAGGCTTTTTTTTTTTTTTTTCTTTTTGCATACAGTTTGAGAGTTAAAACCAGGGCCCATGGCCATGGAAGGTGCTGCAGCAGTAGGATATATTGGACCTCTCATTTGGTTAGACAGTGTGGGCTCAAGTTTTATTCATTACATATACAAGGTTAAAGGTCACATTTATTGTTTGACACAATGAAAAGCTAATGAAAGAGGCTGTCATAGATACATAGATTATCTTTTCACTATCAAACCACCAGGTGATCTGCTTATTTTCTTCTTTATTGAGATTTCCTTTGGAAGAGTACCTCTGGTATTAAACAGTAGTTCAGGAAAAGTATATTCAGCCCTTACTGTACATTGTCGTTTTTGGGGTTTCACCATACTTGCAACATGGTATGAGGTTTTGTGCAAAATTGTATGACTTTTACTCCTAAATTATACTGAATGCATGGTTTTGACATGCTGCATTGTCCCTACTCATTAAAGTGTAAATGGGAAATCTTCCTCATTTACTTCCAGTCATACATCCTGTTAAATAAAATTATTTCTTCACCAGGCAAAGTAATACTAATATTGACATGTGTATGAAACATCACACGCCCATTCATTGAGTAAAAAAATTATATTTTGTTAATATAGAAGGTGTTTGACTGATGGGTGGTGATAAGCCTAACCATTTTTCCTTATTACTATGCCATTTCAAGAAAAGGAAGTGATAAAGCCCCAAGGCTTCTAAACGTAGTAATGCAAATGAACACATCGAAGTGTGAATATTTCAAGGCAAACCACACTTAATGCTTCCAAAAATGTGTATGCTGTGGAATGGAGTTTATAGGCTTATCAAGAGCCACTCTTACTGAAAAAATGAAATCAGTTTCTGTAACTTAAACTTCTGTCTTTACCACAAGCAACTCTACCTAATCAGAACTAAAATTAGTTTGATTCTTATTTGGTCTAAGCCACACAATCAAACATTTTATTTTCTTAAATAAAAAGTTCTAAGTGAGACTGTGGTACTTTGAATCTGCCAGTACTCTTATATTTGATAATGTATAGTATGCTAAAGAAAAGCTGTTTACAGATTTGGATAAAATTAGATTTTATTTTAAATTACCATCCTAAGATGTCCTACTTAAAGGTTGTTGTTCTGTGCTTGTTTTTTTCTTTTATAAAAAACAAGCAGTGAGGAAAAGCTTAGTGTGTACTCAGAGCCAAATAAAGCCATGCTCAAGATTTCTTTTGTACTCAGGTACACTTTTGTGCAATACATTACCAAAAAAAGGAGAGATAAACAGATAAGATAGCTGCTGCATGAATTAAAGTCAAGATAAGCAGAGTATTTCAGTGGCTGGATAAATAGGAAGCTACGTTCAGTTCTTCTCTCAAGAAAGAATGTAGTTCTATGAAGATAGCTGGCAAACCAGTAAATACTACAAGAGCTAACATAACATGTCCAGTGGATATAAACACTAGATGTATTGACAATACACTGTTTCAAAAGCCAGATGTCTGAAGAGATTAGCCAGGTAAAAAAGAATGACGTGAATAGCAGTGTGTTTTTAATGTTAAAGTAAATGATTACTTTATTTTTAAATGGAAAAAGAAGCATAAAATAAACTCAGAGAGCAGCTTTTAGTACATCAGAG
This sequence comes from Psittacus erithacus, assembly GCA_009867235.2. Lineage (NCBI taxonomy): Eukaryota > Metazoa > Chordata > Aves > Psittaciformes > Psittacidae > Psittacus > Psittacus erithacus. Next base: position 8,276 of record WYDI02004249.1, on the reverse strand, counting down.
GTGAAGTGGCTGAATAGGCATTGTCATGTAGTGAGTTTTGCTTGGATGGAGTAAAAGAATAAAATCTTTTTATGAAAAATTAATTTGGCTTGATATGAGTCCTTGCAGAGGACTTTTTTAAAGAAAAAGACAATTGGTGTGTTAAAAGAAAACCAACAGCTTTCTAAAACATTTAACATTTGGAACAATTTTTTTACTCTAATTCAGTCTCTCTATTAGTCTTATGGCAAAGGCACTGAACTGAGACATAATACATGGATTGAGCTATGCCTTTGTATTTTTTCTGCAAGCCATTTAACTAGTTCACACAGCAGTAGAATCTCACTGAAATGGAAATAGAACTATTTTCCTCCATTGTGTGAAGATGCAGGGATTGATCCATAAATAAAGCTTACCTCCAGTTTATAGCCATGGTATCAGATTAAAACTGTAGTAGTCGACTTTCTGGACTGAGAATGGCGCAGTAACTCTATGGAAAACTGATCAAAACTCCATGGACACACACGAAATGTGACAGACTACCCTTACTGCAGAGCTTGCTATCTAGCAGGACACATGCCTCATCAGAATAAAACTGGGTTAGTTGCTAGTTTGTACAACTGAGATTTAAAGTTTTTGCAGAAAATGTATGTCTTTGCTGAAGGATGAACTGTTTCCGTTTCTTTAAGTAACAGCATTTTGCCAAATGGACATTAAAAAAAACCACTAAGAAAGCTGGGGGTAGACCTCTTTGCATTTACTCCATGCTATTTTACCGCTGGAAGTTTTCACTTTCAGAAAATGCCTGGTTTTTTGGTCCACACAAGCTGATCTGTTTGTGGTTAATGAGTTTTTTAATTACACAACTGTCGTGGTTTAAGCCTAGTCAGCAACCCAGCCAAGCAGCTGCTCGCTCACTCCCTCCCCCCTCCGTCATCCCCCCCCCCCACCCGCTGGGGGGGTGGGGTGACGAATCGAAAAAAACTAACTCCCCCGGGCTGTGGGAAGAGCAGGCCAGTAA
>WYDI02004248.1:9118-51324 GCA_009867235.2 Psittacus erithacus | reverse complement strand
CAGGGCTGCTCTGAATCTCTTCTCTGCCCAGCCTGTAGCTGTGCCTGGGATTGCTCCGACCCAGGTGTAGGACCTTGAACTTGGCTTGGTTAAATATACATGCGCCTGTAACATCAGTGCATTGTTGCATTGTTGTAATTTCTAAGTGCTTGGAAGTTCCTAATAATTTGGGGGGGGGGGGCAGGGGGGGGGCGGATTGGGTTTTTCTTTGCTTCAACCCTCAGCTTCTGGGCTGCCAACTTTCGCTGTTACTACCCAGAAGAAAATATTTCTGGAAGGAAGAAGTCTGTTCAGCCCAAATGGACTTTTTTGTTTTCTTCTGGTTTGGGTTTACAAATGAAATAAGTGCTTGGTTTTGTGTTTTTGTTCTCTGGTTCTGTTTTTTTGTCCGGCCACTGTTGTTGGTTGTGGGCATCAGGCAACAGAAGAAGCTATAATTTGAGTAATTTGCCTTCCAATCTTCAAAATCTGTCTCATCATCCATCTTGATTAGCCCTTAAACATTTCCTCTTAATCACTGAGAAAGCTTAGAATTACACTGAACCACAAATCAAGCCAACACAGGCCTGTCCACTAAAACCACTTTGAAATGTCCCAGCCACTTTTAGTCCATTTAATATGGATTTTATGACATTTTAAGCCAAATATTGATAGCAAGTCATATTCACTTATAAATCTATTTCACCACCATAAATCCCTCATAAAAGCACTATTAAGTTCATTAGAAAAGGTTTATTTTTCCATTAAATCACATCAGCTGGTATAAATTATATCACCACCTTTTCAGATGAGCCTGCTATTGTCCATACTAATAGTGCTTCTGCACTGATCAAAAGGTTAATTGCTCTGTGACTATACAGCTCACCCCCTCTCAGAGCATGGTTTTCTTCCAGTCTCCTTTTATTGTAAAACGCATGAAAAAGAACCACTCTTTGTCCTGAGAGATCTTTAGCATGTTCCTCCAAGAATCTTAGTGCAAGGCAGTTGCACTCAGTTGATATAAAACTGTGTAGATCATCCCCAGGGCTGCATAGCCCCCAGGCAGGGACATGCTTGCTGGTTTTTTGTAAGGGACACTGAGCAGACCCTTGCGCTGTGCTCCAGCTCTGCCTGCAGCTCCTCTGGATGTCTCATAGTGCCAGACGCCAACGCTGCCATTGCTTCTGTCCCTGGAACATGCCTGGGGGTGTGAAGCAGCTAGTTCTGTCCTGTCTGTGTGCTGCCAGCCCCTCCTCAGCTCACACACCCTGTCTAAAGCACAGCACCCAAGAGCCAGGCATTGCTCCCACTGAGCAAAGGTGGCTCTGATGAGACAGATACACATCATGGACTGCTCACAGTGAACAATTTCACCCTTGACAGCAGTCTGGTCTAAGTATTTCCACCCCATATTTTGACCAGATATGGTGTTATATGAATATAGTTGTTGCTGATTTAAAGACACAGTTCTGTGTTCCTTCATGTTCTTTGTTTGCAGTTGCTATTTGAAGCTTACTGGGAAATCCCCAGTTGAGACAGGAGCTGCGATGTGTGATGGTGGGACAGCTCAGATTGAGCCCTGGGGGCCCATCACCATGGTATCTTAAAGGCAGGGTTTCACACACCTAGGCTGGGAACCTCTCATTCGTGGGCCGATTGCTTCACTTGAATGTGCCCTAAGGTACAGGAGAGGAGGAGGAGGCGTGAAGGGAGGCAGGAAGAGAGTTGATGCGTCAGAAGTGAAGACGCCTTTATGTACAGTGTACAGCAAAACTACTGCACCTTAGCAACCCAGCTGTGCAGTGTCTCCTTTTTCTACAGCTTTTAAAAGCCCAGCTTTTTAATGTGGTTGAGCTATCATCTGCCAGACAGTTACTAGAGGACGTGAAGTACAGGCTACAAGGCTAAATCTTTTATTGCTAGTGGGATCTACTGTCTTTATCTTAGATGGACCTTTCTTCCTTCCTTTCCTCTTATCTTTCCAGTGGCAGCTGAGCAGGATTAGAGCTGCCATACCACAAAGGCCCATGCCAGTGAACTGAGGCTAGAGCTTCATTCAGAAGTGCAAAGCCCACGGGACGTTTTGTCAGTGGGGTCATGGCTCAGCATCCAAGGCACATTGCTTATTGCTCTGGTCACAGTTTGGTTGTTTAATTTTCTAAGCCCACTTATAAAAGACAGCTAGGAAGCAGCAAGCATCTGTCAATGGTGTCTCAAGGGTATGCCAGTTATTTAAAAGTGATGTTTGACAAGTCTGGGTTTGCAGAGCATCATGATTTCAGGCTAAAGAAACACAAAACCAAGCACAAGAACCTGCAGCAGAGAAACAGCATTCATTCAAAAGCTGTGATGCCAGCCTGCTGCATATAATGGCTGAGTTGATTTGAGGTAGAAGTAAATGCTCTTGATGTGGCCCCAGCCCAAAGTACAATTCTAAAAGGTGCCAAGTTTTCAACAGATCAGTCAGTCCTGATGCACAGGTAGTTTAGCAATCACAGAAAGGAAGCAGCAAAATGAAACTGCACTGAAAACGGTTGATCCTAGCCTGAAGTTCCTCAATCTGTGTGTTTGGGGTGAATTGGACAGAAAGAAACTGCAAGTGGCAAACATCCAATGTAGCAAAAATGTGGAATTGCTACACTGGGAAAAAGTCACTTGCTGCAGAAGCTGATTTCATAGGAATTCATACAGTATATGATAGACATGCAAAGACTACTGGAAAACAATCACTGCCTGGTGAGCTCTAGTTTTGCAAGGTCTCTTGCTGTTTGAAAGTCATGTTGCTGCAATGCTGAAAATCAAGCAGAACTGAGCTTCACTGTGCCACAGGGGGAAAAAAAGAGGCAGAAAGAGCTGTGAGTAAAATCTATGGCACATGGTCCATGGCTGTGCTCTGCAGCTGATGCTCACAGCATCATGCTGAGAGTGACAACATTGAATGATTCATCATTTAGCAATTTCTCCTTTTTTCCAAAAAAGAAATAAATGCTCCATGTTGTTACATTTCATCCTTTTGAACTTCTCAGCAGGATGCACGTGGCTGAGATCTTACTGTCTCTTCCGAAACTGTGTTTGCCTGTCTTTCTGGTACTCTGGATGAAGGCTGCATGATAAAGACTGCAATTACTGGCTCAGCAGGCGGAACTCCTGCAAGCTGCTATCCCAAAGCACGTTTGTGCTTTGGTGTTCAAGCTAGAAATAAGTTTCAACACAGAAGGAAAAAAATAATGGCTTCTGCACCTGTTTTGAATCAAGACTCCAGTTATGATCCATAACCGGCTCATCTAACACAAGATCACTTGGATCACATAGGAACCTGCCCAGCACCTACTGTAACAATCCTTAAAATGTCATCCACCGAGGATTTGCAGCCCCAATAATACAGTGCAAAAACCAAAGGAGATTCTGCCTTAGATAATCTCAGAGATGGAGCCGCAAAGGTGCATTATGGACCTGGACTTTCTCAGGTCATGTGTTTTCACATCCAGGGTACTGTTTCTGATCAGTGGAGAGACAAGCGACCTCTAAACACAAGCATGGCTCTGAAAGGAGTTGTACTGTTCAGCATTATCATGGTATAAACTGACTGCCATCATGTACAAAGTGCTTTATATTCCATAAGACCTTTTATCTTACTTGTGCACCATAGGAAATTTCAGGCCTCTGGTGCACCTAGTACTGACAAATTGTGTTTCCCCATTTTGTGAAATCATGCTGCAATCCCAGTTAGTCCTGCTAAACTTCACCCACAAAACCCCCACATGAGATTGCCACTCAGCCTGATTTCATGGGCTTGCCCCACCTGGAAAAGATTGCCAGGCACACATTCTGGTTTGTTACACAGAGCACTAGATGCCCCAAATAAACATGCCCAGTATTCTGTCAGCAAGCAAATCCTCCCTGGGCATTGCTTGTACAGCAAGGTAGATTCATGCCATGACCATGCTGCACTCTGTATTCACCTCTGCTCTGTGAGACATGTCCCACCTCTTTGCTTCCTGCAGATCCCAGCAGTACTCCTCTCTTGTCCCATGACCACCAGTGCCTTGGAGTGCCTGTGGAGGAAATGCCAGGCTGGGAAATAGGATGAAGCCGTGGTGGACAGGAATAGGAAAGGCTGGGGCCATGAGGAATGGAAAGAAAGAAAAGAGTGGTCAGTCATGTACAGAGAGGGCAGAAGCTACATGAGGAGAGGCCCCAGAGATGAGCCATGGGAGGGAGGAGTATACGACCCATGGCATCTGGACAAAACAATCATTGGGAACACTGCCCAGCAGCCAAGGGTCTCCAGGGATACTCAGATATCTCTGGAGGGAGCTTGTGAATGTGCCAAGTGGCCTTGCTGCCCTGCAAGGGAGGCAGGTCACTGAGAGCTGAAACCAGTGCCCCAGTGCTTTGGAACTGTGAGGTAGGACCTCTAGGGAAGCTGTGCAGGCACACTCAAAATTGATTTGGAGTGAAAAGTTGGGAAAAATACCTTTTTACTCGCCAATGGAAGATTTTTTTCTGTAGAAATGACAGTTCTGGAAATAGACAATGTCCCAGCGGTGCCGTTGCTCTCATTTTCAAACCTGCTGAATTCAAGCATGCAAATGCAGTGTATCTATCACTGCAGAAAAACAAAGATAAATGAGAAAATTTCATAAATGAATATTCCCCCTGGAAATGGTTTATTCTACAGCAGATCAATTTTAGAATTTCTGTATTTTCTTCTATTTAAACAATGAGTTCAGCAAAAAGATGGCAAATAAAAATCATGAATCTGTGGCATTTTCCAATCCAATAAGGAAATACATACTTTATCCTGACTCCTCTATACAGACTTTATAGAGACTTCTCTTGCTCACAAGCTTGCCATCTTTAAAACAATCTCGGTCCTTAAATACCAATAAACAGCAAAAGCATACTCCATGAACAGGACAAAACGCACACAGAATAATTTACTGCATAATCCTAAGAACAGTGTAAAAGCACTGAGGCAGGTTTATTTAAACTCTCTCTTCAGAGAGCGAAGGTAAATGTGTAAGTGTCCCAGTAGTCCTTCCCCAGCAATCCCCCAGCTTTACATTAACACATTTATGATAGCTACTGCAAGTGCAAATCTCTTTCTGCTATCTTTTCAGCGCTCGAATCAGCCCTTCAGCATGACCCTTCTGCTTGGCAACGTCCCTGTCCTTATTGTTATCTTGTACTTGAGATTCCTAATGGAGAATCACTTCTGTTCTGAGTAAAAGCAGCTAAAAATAGTGCTGATATAACAAGGATAAGAGATGAATTTACAAAGCGGAGCAAGAAAGCCCAGAAGCCCCTCACAGTCATTCTATCCTCCCACAGCTTTCAGATGTGTTTTCAACAGCAAATGCTCTTGCTGCTAGGTAAAGAAAAAAATTGCCCAAAACAGTGGTAGATGCCTGGAAGCCTTCATATTGGAGCGATTCACTTTTGCCCCCTCTTCTTTCAACATACCTCACTGCTATCCACTGTGTAACCTTGCTCCCTTCAACTACCATATGAGGGGCTTAGCTGCCAGTAGAGGTGGAGAGCATCTGGTAAGCTGCCACATCAAAACTTGCATTGGGAGACAACAGGCTGGGCGTCTGTTATTTTCTAAATCAGTATCAAGCTTCAGTGAGGCATTTCTTCCTTGTCAGAGACAGATGCTGCCAAAACCATGTATGGCTTTTTTCAGTCTCACCCTCAGTTAGGGTGCTGCAATTTCTGCCCTGTGTGGAGTCTGCCCCTTCTGATGTAGCCTAGTACACCCGCAGCTCAACCTTTGAATAAGCACTATGGATTTGTAAAACTTTTAAGCACTCATTGATGAAAGACAAGCAGAAGGCTCAGGAGGGGAAACAGGCAAGAGCTCAGGCTACCAAGACACCTGGGTCCCTGGTGTTTACTTCTTTGGATGGTGTGACAGTACTGCTAGCTGCCCACTGGCCCAGCTTCAGAAGCATGGTGGGGCATAGAAAGAAACCTACTTGCACCACACCAGACTAGCTGCCCAAACACCTCCGGGAAGCTGCAGGAGCTCTGACTGTAAGCCTTTTCTTAAGAACAAAAGCTATTTCCTTCTCAGAGATCAGCCATTTGAATCAAAGGGACAGGGTGACAACCTGCCCTGCGGCTCTCTCACCTGTCTCTCATACATGCTGGCTCTAACCACACTCTGCTCAGCACACAGCACTGCACGGACTCTGAGAAATCCCTGTCCTGCTGTGAAGCTAATGCAGAGGAAGTGGCTCATTTAAACTCTCTGAATTGTTCTGGAGGCTTTTGGGGGTGCTTATTGTAATAGACAAGGGCTTGAGGGAAGCTACCTTGCAATCTGAGTGACAGGCAGCTGAAGCAAAACAGGCTCAAAGGCAGTTTGGGAAAGATAAATTGGGTAGAGAGAAGCCCGGCTTCCCCATAGCCACAATAAAGCATTTGATGCATCCCTTCTCTGCACTTTATCACGTTCCTGCTGCCTCTGTGATTCATATTATGCAACTGATTGACTTTACAAGATACAAGAACAAAGTGTCTTCTTGCTCCGCTCCCTGGTGCGCATTAACTGTACTAGATTGGAAGGCTGAAGCAAAAATCAAAACAAGCCCTCAAGCCTGGTTTCTCTGCTAATCACCGGCGCTCACATCCTTGTTATGCTGAGGGACTCTGTGCTACAGTAATCTAAAGGCACCATCCTGGGCATGCTTTCACCTGTCTGCGGAGCTTTTCTGATGCAGCTTCCCAGTGAGGGCTGTGATGATTTCTGTATCAAGCGAAAATTGTGTTCCAACAGGATTTTTTAATTTGAGGGTTAATGAGCAACTCTTGAAGTAGCCTCTGATAAATGAGAAGTGAAGGAAGCAAGCCAGGAGGCACAGGGATGAGCTGTTTTGCCAGCTGCATCCCAATCACAAGAAGTAAAAGAAAAATTATGGAGAAAGGACTGAGACTAAGGGCATCACCTGCTCAAGCACTGCCATAGCCCAGCATGGCTCAAGTATTTCTCATGAAGGCTCAGACTGCTCCCACCCAAGAACTCACTGCCCTAGGAGCAGCATATTCAAGTTTAGCATCTTCAGCCTGGTGCCTGAAAAGCTGATCTGTCAAAAGGACTTCACACCATGATGCTCATACTAAGAAGGAACGGGCACTGTTGATAGATGACAACCACATCATGTACTCTCAAAGCCAAGGTACATCAGCATGATAATGATGAGCTTAACAAAGCTACCGCACTATGTGAAATCTAGTGTTAATAGGAGAGATTTTTGTTTCAGTTTTTCCCTATTTTCCAGCACCTAGCTGTGGATTACCTTTACTTATGGCTCCTGGACAATAGAGGCTGAATCCTGCTGTGCTGTTTTACTGCTTTTAATATTCTCTAATATACACACATTTGTTCCAAAATCCATCAGTCCATTATGGGAGGCAGATTGGACCCTGCCAACGGCAGAGACCAAAGTGTGCTCAAATTTTAACGAAATTAGCTCAAAAATCCTGCTTGTCTCTGTTCTGTATGAGTCACACAAGGTAATGTGCTGCAGAGGCTGGAAGGGGAATGAAGATACCTCTAAGAGTGGAAGGATTATAAATTTTTTTCCTCTTCAATTTCCTATGTTGCCTGATGTTGATCATGAGAGAGCAGGGGGAAGATATGCTGCACCCACCTGAGATCAGCAGAATCTTACAGCAAATCCTTCAATCTAATAGTATCTGCTTGGTATCACAACAAAACAGTAACAGACCCTGAACCCCAAACTGACCCATGGTACATGATCAGGTGTTATTATATAGGGACATGGAAGGGATTTCTAGCCAAGAGTTCATCCATTTTTTATGCATCCCTATTCTCTGTTCTGCAGCTGCTAATGTATTTTCAGGAAACCTATTTTGGTGCTAGTGCAGAAACATGACTACCTTAACCAACCTTTACTGATGAGCTAGCTGGCCCAATTACCCAGAGTTTACAATTCAGCGAAGAAAATACTTTGTTTAGCTGCAAGTACATCAGATCAGCCCTCTAAGGGGCTTCAGCAGAGACACTGTTCCTCTTCCTATCAGAATCTCCAAATATTCAGCCATGGAAGAGCAGTACTGAACATAGCATGTACAGGCTCAGAAGTACAAGTTAAGTACAAGATTTGGTAATGAGAAAAATCATGGAGAATTATAATGTGAGCCATCCTACACAGAAAATAAAGACAGGGAGAGCAGAATGTACTATACACACACAGTCTGCTGAAGGTCAGTGCAATGGATGAGATACAGCAGCTTTCAATCAACTACACGGCTAAGCAGATAAAAGTTTTTCCCAGGAGGCAGAAGGCACCAGCCTGGGACTATGGTGCACTGAGAAGCAAGACTAGGACTATTCAAGCCAAAAGCACAAGACAGCAGGTAGCTGTGATGTTCTGACAGCTGGGGAGAAAATCAGAGGCAGCTGGGATATAGCAGCACAATGAAAGGTTTGCAAGACCAACAAGAAAGATGACAGACTGCAGCGGAGGGGGAATGGAGACTAAAGAACAAATGACCTGGAAGTACAGACAGGAGAACAGGAAAAGCTGGGACAGCCTACTGTTGCTGGAGGAATGGAAGGGAAAGCTTGCTGACAGCAGGGCAAGATGTAGGAGGTGCAGAAAGCCAGGTATGCCAGCTTGAAGCTGTACACAGTGGCCTTCTTGCTACCAACAGCATGGTACTTTTCAGTTTTGAGAATGATCTGCTTCTCCTTGTCTGGACAAGTTTGTTTTCCTCCTGGCCTGCCAGGGAAAGCAATGGTATGTGAATTGCTGCGACCTCAATGTCGTTTTCCAGGCAGGATGCGAGGTCTTCTGCTGATGACTTGCTTGTGTTGTGACCTCACCAGACAGCAGGCCTTTTGGTCATGCCATAAACATATTCTTCAGTTTTACAACCAGGAATGGTGTCCTAGGAACCCAGTTCTGGGAGCAGTGCTGGTCATTCTTTTAACCCTTGTTCTATTGTTTTTCTCCCATTGTTTACACACACATTTCAATTCAAACTTCACTTCAACCTTAATATTTCTGTTATCAATGACTTATACATGAATACATGGGACAATCAATATGTTCTGCCTCATTCAGACATTCAGTAAGAGGTTGAAAGGTGGGTATTGCTCTTCAAGAAGGCTGTAGACCAACTGGAGAGAGTCCAGATCACAGACCTATAAGGCCAGATGGAAGAATGAGAGTTTGTTGAATCTAGAAGTGAGTAGACCAAAGGGACTCAGGGTAACAAAACTTGAAGTACCTAAATGTCATATCCATAAAAGGCTGCAGTTACAGAGAGGATGATGATAAACTGTTCAGTGTGCCTATGCTGGTTAAGGACAAGAAATGTTTGTCCTGAATTACAGCAAGTAAAGATTAGATTAGACAAGCAGACAAGATTTTTTCCAGCTGTAAGATCATGAAGTATTAGACTGTATCACCTGGGGAAGGGCTTATAACACCACTTAGAAAAGCTCCTACTACAAATGTAGTTTATTTGCCTCTTCCTTGGAGAGGCTCTAAATGGTCTTTCTGCATTTCCTCCGTAACAGCTTATTGAGGAGGTGATAAAACAGGTCCTAATGATCCCACCTGGGTGCCTCAGAGACAAACACAAAACTGCTGTTCAACAGCAGGGATCCACTGGTTCTATACAACCTGACTTCAACACTTCAAGTGCAGTTGCCTTTCAGTCTAGACCTTCCGGTTCTTATCAAGATTTGCTACTCTTTGACCACTGCATTGAAGCCAAGCCAGTCTGCATCATCAAACTCATGAACTTTTTGGTTCTCTCTTTTTTGTTTTTGTAGCCAAATGGATTTACACCTACACCCTGGGGAAAAGGAAGTTGATTTTCTGGCTGGAGAAAGCAGCTCACAGTGACCAGTCCCAAGAGAAAAGATGATATCAGTGTTTCCGAGTTTCCAGTTAATTGTGTTTACTGAAGAATACATAACATTAGAGTGCCTTGAGCCTTGGCCAAGTTTGTAAAAGTAAATAAAGACAATTTCAGTCTAATGTTAGAAAGCTGACCCTTGGGTTATTTCTGAGCTCACTTCTTCCAGCAGCTAAAACAAACCCTGATGTGTAGGATGCGAAATAGGGAGCATTGGACTCATACCTCATTATTTCAACAAATAAACACGTTCAACTGCTACAGCTAGAAGACATTTCTCCTGCAGAAGACAGGCCACAAGAAAGAAGATCGGCTTCTTCCTCCTAGGGCTTGTCTAGTGACCCCTCAGCAGCTCATCAGACTTCCAGTCACACACCTTCTCAGGAGGACCCACTTCAAAACATACTGTGTTAGGAAGCAGCAGGATTGGATATGCACCGTAAAGGGAGACAAGCCAGAAGCTGAGGATGACCCCAGCACAGGCTATGCCCTCACTGAGAGGCACCACCCCACAGCACCTGAGCAGGGCAGGCTGCACAGGGACCAACAAATGGTCCATCCACAGCCCTAGGATCAATCAGGGCAGGGGACATGTAGGCAGCCTTGTAAGGAGCAGCAGGGAATAGGGTTGGAGATAGACCTACCTACAACACAGCTCAGGGTAGAGCTAGGTCTGACTGCATGAGTTTAAATAGTTCCTGGTCCATAAGCAGGGATGTGGGACCAGGTGAGTATGGTCAGGGTAGCTAAGGACTATTAGTGCCCTTGGGGCTCTGACACCATGTCTGCCCTCTGAGCCTGCTCCTCAGACAGGCAGAGTCATCTTTGACCTCCCCAAAAAGAGCTGCACACCACATCCCAGAAACAAAGGCAACCATCAAGTGCTGCTCACTTCTTCTCTGACCCTTTCCAGCCTCATCCCTCTACCGCCTTGCTTTCTACCTGGCCACGTGGTGTTCAGCCAGGGTCCTGCTGACTCCTCCTGTGCTTTATGAGCACATCTTGCAAATTGCTCACAGTAATCTTAACACAGCCACTTCTGCCCAGTAGAGTCCCATTAGGCAACAACTTTCTCATCAGTCTGTAATGATTCAAACCACAAAGCCATTTGTCATGCTACATCTTCTTTCCCAGTGAGTGAAAGTCAATTAGTGCTTTCAAATTTGCTCTGAAACAGCCGTGGCTCCCTCTTGCTGCTTTGTGCTACCGGGAAACCATCTACAATAATGACTTGTTTGGATGTCTAATGCTGTGTTACAGTTCATTTCAAGCTGTCTACACTTTCCTCTCTGTGTACCAAACATCTTAAGCAGAAGGCATGTTTTGCTGCCAGAAATTCCAAGATTAATTAGGTTTTGAACCTGTCAAATGACCATTTAAAAATTTGATTTTTTTCTGCTCAATGAAGTAATGATGACTTTTGCTATGAGATCTCATTTCCTGCCTCAAACAACAAAATTTTCAGCAATATTTCTTATTTTCTTAATCCTGTCTCAGTAAAGAAATAAACTGAAAAACAGATGCTCTAACAGGTCTGCAGGATGAGACCTGGTGATCTCACAGTTGAAGCATGTGCAATGACCACAGGTGGTCCCGTGGCCACCAGTGAGTTCTGGAGGCCTGCTGTCTCTGGGGCCCCTGGCCAGCACCACATGCTGTCACACAGTGCTGCTCAGGCTCCCTGTGAAGTGACTGGCTGCAGTCATGCCCAGAGCCAGGTTTGCGAGGGACTTAAGCAAATCAGCTCCAAACACAAGCTGCTGAGAATCAAGGTGAATTTCTTTTCCATTTGTCAGTGTTGGGATGTAATAAAGCATTAAAACTTGACTAATGTAAATATTCACTCCTGGGCAGTTTGTATGTTATCAGCTGCCTCAAAGAACCCATGGAATAATTCCCAGTCTGTGGCTCATCCGCAAGCAGAGATGTGGGATGGCCTTTGATTTCCATGGCATCTACTTTGGTACCTCATGAGGTAAGCTGCAAGCAGTGCCAGGCCTCTAGTGTTTCAGTGAGTAACCACATTTCTTATTGTGGAGGGCTTGCCTTGGGAAGCAACACGGGCACAGATAAAAGCCTGAGTCAGTTCTGGGGAGAACAGCTGCTGTTTAGATGCAACTGAACATGTACACAGCGAAGTGTTTGTGAGGGTTTTGCTCATCTCTGATTCAGCATAGGAAGCAGCCATCAAAAGTCACCCAGCCTGGCTTCAGGCCCAGCTCACACAATTAGAAAAGTATTAGTTGAACTTAACAGGAAAATCAACATTAAGCAGATAGAGGCTGGTGCAGTTGTTAAAGACAACGCAGTGTTTTTCTTTGGCAGAAGCCCAGGCTAATGGAGGGCTTCCAGCATCCAGAGCTGCCTCTAAATGAAGGCTTAATTGCCCTCTGAAGCCACTCATATAATTACAAACACTTGTAATAAAGCATGAAAAATACAAGAGCCCAGGACTGTGACATGAAGGGAAGAAATAAACTCATCTATCTCCAAAAATAAATCAAAGCTGCTTTATCTTCTTTGTTATACTGAACCTTCTTCCCAGCTCCTCTCTAACCTGCAGACTCAAGTGCTAGTTTGCAGAGCAGTGCTAAGGCCAAGGGGAAATCTATCTCCTAACAGAGGGCAAAACTGCCTTGCCCTGGCTGCTGGTGAGACCTCTCCAGCACCGGCCCCCTCCGGCGCAGGTTAGGCTCTGGTTGGATTCTAGAATGGGCTTCGACTGCCCACTGCTGGTGTGCACAGCACAGCCCTGCCAGCAGCAAAGCATCTACTATGGCGAATGCTTTGTATTTTGATTTTGCTTTAACCGTAGCTAAATGACCCTGCGTGACTTCTGTTCAACAGCTGCTCCATGGAACACGCGTGTCTCGCTGTTAGTCACACACAGTAGCAGCAGCAGCAGCAAACTGATGAGGCATCCAAGGTACAACTCACTCAGTTACTATGATGGATTGAGCCAAAAATCAACAAAGGTGTTTGTGCTGTTCATTGCCCTACAATTTTCTGGTTCAATGGGGACAATTTGCTGGCTTGCTTGTGTTGTGGGAGACTCTTGAGCTCTTTAGTGAGTTCAGAATCACAGAGTAACTGAGGCAGGAAGGGAGTCAGGGCCCATCAGGTCCAATACACAACACAAAGCAAGGACAGCTTCGATGTCCTGTATTCTTTTTATGGACCAGGTAGCATGGGGTCCCACCAGAAGGAAATCTCAACCAGGTGCATCAGGGAGGGCCTGGAAGTAGTTTGACTTGGACCAAGAAGGCTTCTTTCTTGCACATACTATCAAAACAGCTATACCAGCACCACACCCAACCTTGTTCAACCAGCTGCGCCATCACCCTGGCTAATTAGCCTACCCAGAGCTTTGTAAGGCCACAGCAATATTGCACATTCTTTCAGTGTCAATCCAGGTAACACTGGACTGCTTTACCTTGTACTTTTTCACAACGTTGATCGGTAAGGCCAGGAACAGGAGCTGCGTGCATCCATCACCCACACCTCTATTCCCACAGCTCACAGCTGCTAATGCAGGAAGCGAAAAATTTCAAGAGAAAAATTTCAGCATCTCCTAAGGAAGCAGAAGGCATGGCACAGGGATTACCGCCACTGCCGGAAGGACAGCAAGGAGCTAACAGTCAGCTGGGTGCCTGTTGTGGGAGAGACAGACACGCCTAAGCATTGCTATCATTCATGTTGGTTTTCACCACACACTTGTGATTTGAAGGCTCACTCTCTACACGCACACCTTGGCCTCCTCTCTTGGACACTGCGTCCCTCCATCTGGGGAGCTCTGGTGCTCATTTATTTGTGTGTCCACATGTGCCTGCACAGAGTCCATACAAAGCCACTAAGTCACTCCTACTGGGGACAAGAGATAAGAATTTTCCATCCTCTTCAAGAAACTAACTTTGGCCAGACTTACTCAGAGTCCTATTATCGCTGTAGCATTCGCTGCAATTAAACACTGAGCTGAACATCCGCCACTGGATAACCATTTTCTTTTTCATGCGACTAACATCGTTTGCCAGCAGCTTCTGTCCAGAAGTTTGGGCCCTGCTTAGACCAGACTGTGTCAAGCAATACCATTGGATAGTCTCACTTCTAGCAACAGTGATCTTAGGGTGCACCAACTGGTCTGCTGAAACAGGCAGTATTCAAACAAAGGGAGAGTATCCTCTCCCATTCAAGAAGATGGTGATTAACGAACTATAGCTTCCCTGGCATAGCCTGGACAGACAGTCCCAAAGCCACGAATTTTTCCTTGCTTGTACTGAGTTTTGTATCATTGTACAGCTGAAATATGAAAACCTGATCAAAACATGCATAGCTAGAGCAAAACGTAACATGAGCTTAACTGCCCCCAAGTGATGACAAGCAGAATGTGCAGATAAAGAAGTCGCCTGAAAAGAAGCACGTTTTGCAGGAGCCTGTATGAGACTTCAAAGAGGCTCACAGTGCACAAGAGGCTTTCCCTCATGTGTCACAGGCTCAAGCCTGGGGTTTTACTTTGAAGCGTCTGCTTTGGCTCTGCCCCAAAGGCTTGCTGGGGTTCCCTGTTTCCAGCTCTGCTCAGATAACCATCACAGTCACTCCAGCTTAAATGAATACAGCACGGCAAGCGCAGAGACAAAGCAGTCACTAATGGTTCTTCAGAAGCCAGAAAAGGTTCCCAGGTCACAGTCCACCTGTTTTTTGTGGGGTTTGTTTTGCAACTGAGATTATGCAGGCTCCTGTTACTCGGTTACTTAGATAATGACCCCAGATGCAAACATCAAGGGAGCAGTTGTGTCTTTTGCCACGTCTGCACAGCCCTGTTATGAAAGTACCAGAAAAAACAACAACCAACCAGGGTGCATACCCTTAACACAAACAGGGATTTCTTATTGATGGGGCTGTCACTGGCAGAGGGTGACCAGGAAACCAGTGCACGATGGCCCAGCTCTAAACACCAGATATCCATCAGAAGTGACCGTGTGTAGGTTGGGCAGGTGGTAAGAGCATCCTGGTCATTCTCAGCAGGGATAGAGTCAAGAAGAACAAGTCTTTTGCCCCCCAGGCAGCTGACCGGTAAGTTCACATGTTGGCATGTGTCTGAGGTGATTCCATGTGAACCATATAGCAAAAGTGAAGGTACTTGAGAGGCCTGGCTCACATACAAGCTCTCTCATAGCTCTCTCATAGCTCACAAGGTAGGTCACCAGGGAACATGGGCTGTAAGCTCAAAGCTGAAGCCAGTCAAGAGACAACATAGGGTCTGTGCACTCACACAGGCCACTCAACTGTCCCACCAGAAGGCTCAGCAGGGCTCTGCTAGTGGAGTATCATGAACATATGGGCTGTACCCGCCTTGGCTGTATGAAGACTTGGTTGTATTCAACCCTCACTAGCTCATCCTTCTGCTAGTTGCAGGTCTAGCTCTGCTCACAGGCCGAGCTCAAAATCTCAGAAAAACCTGAACAGGGCAGGACGTGCCTAAATCACCTCCAGAAAAGAAATACAGCGTTACAAGGAAAAGGAGGTAACCAAACAGGGTAAGCAGGATGAGCAGTCAGGAAGCTCAGTTCACCTGCCCATGGCCACAGCTAGCCCAACCCAGGGCAACAGTTTAAGCAGGAACAACTGATAGACCAGGGCATCCACTACCCATCCGCTGGGGAAAACCCCGCGGACAGAACAGAGCACATCCAATGCCTAACCCGTGACATCGCCACCCCGAGGCGGCGCCTCCGCAGCCCGCGCCCCGCCGCTGCCCCCTCTGCCCACTCCGGAAGACGAGAGCGGGCGAGCCCGCCGGGTGTGCGGTCACACCGGCCAGCGGCCGCGCACCGGCCCCGCCTCGGGGTTGGACCCGCAGCCCCAGCCGGCGAGGGCTGCCCCGAGAGGTGCCGGGAGGCGTAGTCCCGGAGCCCACAAGCGAGGCGGAGCCGTCCGTCCGCCGTGAGTGTCCGGGGCACAGCGCAGATAACGTGACGCCGAAGACCCTCCTAGGCAAAGTACTTGCAAAAGATAAGGCTGTTTTACCGATTCTGTTTTTTAGTCCTCAAAAAACTATTGCTGTGCACAGTCTGACACCGAACCGAACCGAACCAAGCCTCCTCAGCTAGGCCGTGTCAGGCAAACCCTAGCGCTAGGTGGGAGGAAGGAAGAAGCCAGCAGCAGAGGGATGCGCACAGGTCTCGCAACTCTTCTGGATTTGACTGGTTTTGAAACACCTGCGGAACTGATTTCCAAGCAGGGTCATTCATGTCCCCTTTTCTGAAGGAAAAGAGAAAGGACACATCAGAACTTTTCCAACAGAAGGAGTACTGGGACAGCTGTGGCTGTTGCACGATCAACCTGGGTTGCTTTGTCTTGGTGCTGGAAGACCTGGATGGCCATACAGCTATTCTCACCTTGCATCCTTTGGGGAAGAAATGTCAACACTCTCAGGATTGGGGTGTGATTTGGTCATCAGAAAGCAAAGATTTTAAACTTGGAGACCATTCTGGGCAAAACCCCCAACATAACAGAACAAACCCCCTCTTTGTTACCCTCAGTGACAATCTCTAAAGTTAGAATTTGGAAGGCACTTGCGAATCAAGCAAATCAGTCTGCAGACCTTCCCTAGGAAGTGACTTGTGATCACTGTGAATTGGAATGGAAATTATTTCATACATGCCACAAGGACATGTTTCAGACCAACAGTTTTTACTCTCAATCTAGGCTGGCAACAGATGCAAAATTTGTATTAGAGTCGGTGACCATAGCTGTATCAAAATTACTTCAAGTTTTATGTTTATCAAATTGACAGTGTAACCTGATAAACGATCCCCTGTTTTTACTCAACAGAGAGAGCAGAGTAGCTTGCTTCCTGGTGCGCATGCCAGAAGGGCACATAGCACATTTCCTCCGTTTTGAGGAAGTATTTGCAAGCTTTGCAAAACTTAATTTTGTGATTCCAGTTATTCCAGCAGAAACAAAAAAGCGTGGACAAGAAAGGCAGGAGCAGCAGATTGGACCTGATGAGAACCTGGTTTAGATGCTGGTGTGAAAACCAGAGGTTGCCAAGGTCAAGATCTGCAAAAGCTGAGGACTGTGTCAAATCAAAACTGTAATAATGAAGCACGCCGTGACTCGGGCTAAAAGCTGGAAAAATTTGAGAAATGGATAGTGCCCAAATGGCAAGGTCTTTTGTCAAAACCGTGATGGCAGGGGGTCACAGTGAGGAATCCATAAAATCCATACAGTTGCCTGGGGCCTAGAATGAAGAGTGAGTTCAATACTTTCTTAAGTTGCTGCTCACATTTGCTGTGTCCCAAAGTGTTTCAGATCTTAGCCAGATGACACAGTCTCCAATCCAGTGCAGCAAATTCGTCAGATGAGATTTCTTGCATGACTGAAAGTAAGCATAGGTATAAGTACCTTACTAGAGTGGAGCTTTATCTCTGCTATTCCTCGAGCTTTTCTGAAGGGTAAGATTCACAGCCCTCAGCATACTACTGTGTTAGGTAACCAGGAAGCTTTTCTTGAGGGATCTTCCCCAAAATCTGGGGGAAGACAGTGTTGCCCTGGTGCTTGATAACTGAAGACATGTTGGAAATTCTGATATTATCTAAGAAGACTGGAGACTGTGCCTGGCTCTTGAACACTGACAATGAGTGTCCCTGCCTTGAAGCCACCTTCCTCACAAGAGATTTGTAACAGACTGGGAGGAGCAAAAGGAAACTACTACTGCAAAACTTTCATCATCTAGGAAATAAAACTATCCCAACTTATACTTTAGAGTACAGCTTTTCCTGAGCCTCAAAAAAGGGTTGAAACTTCCTAGAAATTTTCTCAGTCATTCTGAAGATTTCGTACTCATTCAAATTTGACCTGGCGTTATTAAAAGTTATATCTCATTTTATTGGTGAACTTCTTTGGTAATTACTGAAGTGAAAAATCAAAGTAGGAGCTTTAAAATCTTCAGATGCTGTCTTCCTTCAACAGACTTTGAAGATCATACATTTATATATTCATATGCATGTATATTTATATATTTAGTGAGGACTGAGGCTAATTTTTCACGTTTTGGTACCAGGTTTTTTACTGCTGTGATGAGCAATCCGCCGTACTGCTTTGTAAACCCTAGAACTATTTAGGTCAGCTAAATCACAACATCAGAACAATGCAATATCAGGAAGAATTAACAGTGAATAAAACATAGTATATAAGCTGAAGAAAGTATTATTGCAATAATCTTAGCTGTGCTTTAAGTAGGCAGAATTAGGTGTATCCGTATCAGTGCAACTGAGGGAGCACATGATGTAACCCTGCAGCCATCAAGGGTGGTTTTACAGTAGAATCTAAGCTTTTGAAGCCTGCCTAATCTAATCCTACCTACCTTCAAAAAGGTGACCTTCAAAACCTGGTTTGAATGCTCCTCCAGCTCTAGGGTAGCCTTTTTCCCTAGAGAGCTGCCTTTAAATATGAAACACTCCTTACAACTTCTGCATTATGAAGGTTTGACAGTGCCTGCCCTCGTAGTTCAACCTTTGCTGCAGCATCCCTGTGATATTCCTGAATCATTGACTGGAAAAGCAGAGTGAGGACATACCTGACACCCAACATGAGGGCTCTGCTTTAACTACACAATAGTTTGATGATGGCGGACTCAGTTCTGATATAAAACAGATTTTATCGCCTTGCCTGCTGTAGGGAGTTTGATTTTATGATTCATGTTTAGAGGGCCAGGAATCACAGCCCTCTTGCATCATTAGGCAATAGTCTTTCCATTCTGTCTCTCACACCTTTCACAGAAGGACCAGAGAGTGCTCAGCCAAATACTTGCTGTTGCTTGCACTGTTAGAATGGATTGATAAAATCTTTCTCTTTGAAAAATAAGCAGGGTGTCATGGGAGGAATCCCTCTGGGTTTCTGTAAGACAGAAATAAATCCAGTAGTGCGCAACTCCAGTAGGATATTTTGGTAAGGATTTAGAGTACATTCCTGCCTTCAGCATTTCCTGTGAATACCACACTGAAAAAACACATTTTAAAGTGTGTGAGTGTCTTCTGGAAGCTGGTCATTAAAATGCAATTGTCTAATGAGCACTCTTGTCATTGCTGTGCATTTATGAAGAGCTGGTTGAAAACACCAAGTGGTTCGACTAAGAAATCAGCTTCCTGTAGATTAATTCTGACAGTGATGTATGTAATATGTAAATAGAGCTAATCAGAGCTGCCAGCCCTATACCCATGGGACAGGCAGGAAATGAGTACAGCTGAGAACATTGCAGACTCACTTTCTTATTTTGACCTTTCAAAGACAAAATAAATGCATTTAGTTTAGCACAAATGTAAACATTTTCCACATCAGAAGTTCTGCTGAAACTACAAAGATTCCCAAGCCTGCGGCAAGCTTGAGTTTCATCACAAGTGCCTTAGCAAAACTCTTTTGAGATCCCTGGCTGACAGGACCTGTAGACCCTGAATGAGAAGTGTTACATTCTTCTTGTTTGTGATCCGTATCTGAAGCAATGCAATTTTGTTTCCTTCCTTTTAAACAGAAACAACAGAAGAGGGTTTTATAGTAAGAACTGTGTTTAGGCATTACAATAGTTCTCTTCCACTACCTCTGAAGTATTCCGCATGCCAAGTTCCTCTATGAATCATTTAAATGCGCCACTGAATTAGACTGCAAGCTCCTCTGCTTGAGATTTACAATAAAACTTTTCCTTTCGGTAGTCCTTCATGAAGCAGAAATGTTTTTTTTTTATCTGAAGATAAACAAAACAAACATATGTTGGATTATATCATTAAATTGTAGGTCCAATTGTGGTTCCCAATAAGGAATAAACAACATAAATATTGAGGCAGTGATAAATTGCTAGGAAGTTACTGAAGAATGGCAACAATTAAATTCATTGAAAACCTGTAATTTTAATTTTCAACTCTTCAGGTCTTTTACAGGAAAAAGGAAGAGAAATGTGGAAATCAGCTTTTCAGCAGCCCATGCCCTTCAGTGAAGTTTCTTTCCATGATTATTCTTCACAGCATGGTAGAGACTGTATTGCTTTTTTTCCTTCCTGCAGAGGTCAATATAGCTTCCCTTCAGCAGCAACTAAAACAAACATAACCCCACAAAAATCATATTGGTAAAACTTAATTTAAATAAGAACAGTGGTGGAACTTGATTGTGGAGGAGCCCGGACAGTGCTAGAACATGAGCATCGACATTACACTTACCTGGCAAATAACAAAAATAGCTTGGAGAGAGATGTTGCTGGATTGCCAACAAAGAATTTCTCATTGTGCTCTAGCTCTTTGTGCTGAGCTGAACCCCTCAGTCAGGGCTTCACATCAGTTGAACTGAAAGTCTGAATCTTTCAGTGCTAAACTTTAAAAAAGAAATTACATATTCAGTGCATAATACAACTTCCTTATTGCTAATGGTATCAGTCAGTATTTCTTTCACAGAGGGCAGCTATTGGGTCTACACAAATCAAGAATGACTTGATCGTCAGATTTATAGGACTTTATGAAACACTACAGAAGCCAGACACTTTTCACTTTTCACAAACAGGCCCAAAGGGATCAGGACATCACCTCAAGGAACTTTATGATCTATCTGTCCTGCTCTTCATGGTCAATTCAACTTTGCTTTTTTGTCACATGAAGGTTGCTTTGAAAACACATTTTCTATTCATCTATGAAAGCTCTAGAAGAAATATATTTATTCTTGTCTACAAGTAAAAAATCATTAAGTCAATATAAAGTCATTAAGTCAGCTCTTGCTTGCAGAGATGATCTTGATTTGAGGGCTTAAAAATCTCCCAAAAGATTTGTGAATGCATTTCAGTGGTTAGAGAAGTGGTTGGGAATCAGAACACTCAGTTCTCATCCCAAAGTTCTTTAGAACTTTCTAGGTCTCTAGTCATGTCGTCAGCATAATATTTTGTGTCTGGTTTTCCTAGCTTAAAATAACTTAATGCATATTTCTATATTGTCATCTTGCAGCGTGCAAAATGGCCCAGAAGCATTTACAGGGTCATTAATACTGTTGCTATAACTACTGTAGCCTGCAAACAGAAATACTTATTAGCACCAGCACCATTGCTGACAAAACACAGGCTGACTGTGATGCAATTTGGCTACTTCAGGGCTTGGATTTAATATTAGTTTTCTATTAATGGGGCAAGGGAAATAGAAAATAGAAAAAAGAAAGATTGTAATTATTCAAATTTCTGAATGAATTCTCAGGAGATGCACAGCACATTGCTGCATTTGGGACTGATGCTATTTTTGCAATATAGTACAGTAATATTTCAAGCATCTAAGACATAACACCCATTGCTTTAGAGTAATTTAAGAGTGGGTTGGACAAGCCATTCACAAATACGCTGAGGAGAGGCCATCATTGGTGGGTGCTGAAAGAAATGACACAACAGGTCATTTCCATCTATAAGTTACATGGTGCAGTGGCAAGGCCACAATAACTCACTTCTAAGTGATCTTCCATGCTCCACATCTTTCTTAAATCAGCTTGTATGAAATACTGAGGCTACAATTAACAACATTTTTTCAGAAACTGAAATCACCAGATAATAATATTGTGGTAGATATAAACAGACAGTATTATATACACATAATAGGAGGAAAAAAGCTCACATGAATACCACTGTTGCAGAAAAGCAAAATAAAATCATGCATTCTATATTTACTTATTGGTAAAAGGCAGAATATATTTTTATAGACAGCTGTGGTTAAAACCAGTTTAAAAGAAGCAGGATGTGATATATGTCTACTTTGAAACTGAAATTGAATGTTAAAACCATAACTCGACTTCTTAAAGATCCTTGAGTTGCAAAATGCGGTTTTGCACTGTTTCCCACTTAGTCTGATTTTAAAATTTGTATCACATATGTAACACATATGAGTTTTCTTTCCTTTTTTTCTCTCTTCAAAAATTCCCCAAAATTCATCTCTTTTGTTATGTTTCAGGAATCTGTAGTCCCAGCAGAGGTTTTTTCTTTAATTCTTTTGAATATTAATACCTCATGTGCTTCTCATCTCTGGAAGCCACAAGGAAAAGGCCAGGCCATGGTGGGACAGTCACCTGGACTTACCCACGTCGCAGTAATTGTCAGAACTGAATGAAGCCAACACAAATTGTACTTAAGAAACTTACATGACACCAAGCTTGTATGTGAAGAGGTAATTTGTGCTGATCAGGCTAAAAAATGAATACATTTTTACATTATGCAAACTGAAATGAGAAATTTTTGGTTATTTACTGTAAAAACAAATTAATAAATAAAATCCCTTTTTTTTTCTTTTTTTTTTCTTTCTTTTTTTTGCTGAACTAAAGACTTTTTGTCTTGTCTGGGAGACTGTAAATGAAGATAAAGGCACAAATAGAAAAAGGAGGAGTTTTAAGTGGAGAAACTTGAAATTAGAGTAGGTGCCCATAATTTCTGAAAATTGGGGCAAAAATTAAAATCTCTGCCTCCAAAATATCTGCTCAACCACAGGTTCATCCCGCTTTTGCAGGAGACTCTGAGAAACCCTGAGTTTTAATTTCACATGCTGCTGATAGAACTGATTTTATGCCTGGCATATGGCGCTGCTGGAGGCTGCAGAGGGCAATTTAAGGTCAGTTAGAAGTTCTTCTAAGATAATGTTGTATGTTGGTGGCATCCTAAGGCTGGTGAAATACCAGCTTCCACAAGCAGAAACCCAGGAGGTGCTCCCTGCTGATAGCTGTGTTTGTCTGGATGCTCAATGGCCATTTTTCAAAGTTGCAATGTCACTTCCCTAAATGACGAATGTAAAACCAGAACCCTACTTAAAATCCAGTGTACGTGCAGCTGCAGTGGCAGTGAAGGTGGAGAACCTCCTTCTTCCTACTACCTCCTCTGGAAACTGTTCAACGGCCAATTGGGGGCAACTGATACAGCATGTGAGAGCCCTCCTGAGCACATCAGTCGCGCCAGATGTAACTGCTGTAAGGAGTAAAAGAAATATTTTCTGCAACTGGGAAGCCTTTTCAGAGGAAGATGGAGAATCCGCTTCTTTTATTCCCCCAACTAAACGTTTCTGCTTCAAAGGATAAATCCTATTACAAAGTCATGAAATCAACCATTAAGGAAGAGCCACATAAAGCAAGCAAGCCTGGGTAAGTTTGAAGGGCATGCTGACGCTGAGTGTTCTGTTTACATAGGGGATTCAAACATAGCTTGTGTGGGTATGAACTGAGGGCACAGATCTTTTTTTTTACATATTCATGAAAGCTCAAGAACTGCAGTCTTCGAAATCAGACGCACAAAATGCTCATCACAGAGTTATTTTTCCTTTTGTAAGAACAAGGAACAAATAATAAACTAAGAAAATGGGAAAAGGAGGTTTCAGCGTGTTCTGAGAAATGCTTCTGTGAAGCCTGAATGCGAACCGGTAACGTTTCTTCTTAAACATTTCAAATGACAGGAAACAATACTTCCTTTTTCTTTGCGAAGCCTTCAGAGTTGAGCAGCTGAGCCAACTGTTTGTGTTCCCTAATGTGAAATATCACCCTTTCATTTCAAAATCAAGATAGTGAAAATGAAAAGCTTTTTATTTCCCTTTGCCAGTGCTTCCTATGTAAATTTGTGCTAACCTGTAAAAAAAAAATATCACTAATGGGAATAGCATAAGTAGGAGAAGTAACATCAACATTACTGTAAGTAAATATGTGCGGATCTATGATGCAGAAAGAGATATTACTCAAAGGAAATGTTTGAGGGGAAAACCCCCTAATTTTCAACAAAGTTGCTTGAAAAGCTGCCCTAAATCTGTTGTAGAGCTAAGCAGAAGAGAAATAGGCTGAGCCTTCTCCTGCAGAAACCTGAATTTCATGAAGGTGATCATCTTGCTAAACCTGAAAACTCAACAAAAGCAGCAAGGTAAGTGTTATAAAAGACTGAATAGATGGGGATTCCTTTCGAGAAGCACCTGTGTGAGTCAGAATGTTTCCTGCATCTGTGTGAGTGTGTTCAGACTTGGCAGAGATAAGGCTTTCAAGTTCTATTTCATTTTAAAGCTAGCAGTCTAACTTAAGCATGCAAACACTATAGAATTGCCTGGTATGCACCAAGGTAGCTCACCACAAGTGTTTTTACACCACTAAGTGTAGACTGGTCCCCATACCCTTGCAGATATATTTAAACCTTTCCTCATGCCAACAGCATGTTTGTTAGTCCACTGACTACATGGAGCAAGCAGCAACTCAGAAATGTAGCTGACAAATTACTGCTTTCAAGGGAATTGTACAGCTACTTGGAAAGGAGGTTTCCCATAGAATTCTGTGATGTACAAATGCCAGATAAATGTCAAATACTGAATGCATAGTTCCTCAGTAATTCCAGTAATTATTGGAACACTTTTATCTCCAAAATTCAGATACTGAAGTTTAAAAACTGTTGAAATATTGTCCCTATTATACTATTTCTTATAAAGATGCAGGGTAAAATCTTGGTTTTGTTGGATTCAATGACAGTTTAGTTTCTGACTTCAGTGGGATACCAAGATCTCAGTGATTCATAAGAATTGCATTTGTAGGTCATGACTGAAAAGAAGGAATTTGTGAAGTACTGCAAATCCATGGCCTAAACAAATTTGCTGCCCCTTTCTTTCCATTACAGATCACTTCAGAATATTTCAGTGCTTTCCATGCTCTTTTATCTTTAGAACTTGGTGAACCTTGTTTAAGCAGTTACTATCTTTGGGACCAAGATGCCTCTTTGACCAGAACAAGGGCTTCTACAAGCCCTTGCTATTTGTGAACACATGGTAAAAATGGTACAGAGACCCAAATACTGTTTCTAGAGCCCATGAAAAATGGTCAAGAATGTTTGCACCTATGCATCAGGGTAATTAGCCATTGTTTGTTGTTTGTATGTCTGAATATCATGCCCATCCAAATCATAAGGTGTACTGAGAATCTGGAAGACTTTCCAGTCCACTCCTGTGGGGCATTTCATTACTTTTTTTCTTTTTCCTCTCTCTCCTTGTTTTGCTGCTGGCAGAAGCCTTAATTCAATGGCTTTACAGTTCACTCAGGAATACAAGACCCTGCAATGACAAAAGTAAAAGTGCTGAGAGCACCCTTTTTCCATTTCTTTATTCCGTGCATGTAAAACCATGTAAGATTATGTCTAAAACCAGGAAGCACAGCCTCCATGCCACTTGTATGCAGGCAGTGGTGGATGTCTGATTACCCCAGGTGTCTCAAAATACATGGCCATCAGTGCATTCTTATAATCTGTGAAAAGGCACTTTTAGAGCCAGATATAGCAATGACTAATTTCCCCCTTTTAACAGACTATCACTTCCTTCTCAGCTAACTGCCTTTTACCATGTTATTCTCAGCTGGGTGCCTGGCTAACAAGGATTCAACCCTTCTTGTGGTATAGAAAAGTAACTGGTAGATTTTTGCCATCCTTTACATATGGCTTAGAGAGGGGTAATTTTTTTTTTTTTCATGAAAATGAAAGATAATTACTCTTTTTTGAATAATAAAATGAGACGATAGTTTGAGATTTATTACTTAAATAACTTACAGATTTTTTATAATTTTCATTCTTCACACAGAGATACTGACTAACACAACTATTAAAAATATTAACGAAACACTGCAGTTGGCCAGTGTGGTGATTGTGGAAATGCCTCTGACCTATTAATTAGCTTTTTCTCATCTTTAGAAAGTGACAAAGCTGAACAAATCTTGGTTTCCGTCTATTGCAGCAACCAGAAGTCCACACCGAGTTTCCAACCCCAGCAAAGAACTTCTCACATTCTGTGCAGTTGCAGATGACATAGGTTGTCTGAAGTCATCAGGGTTTTTCTTTCACTGTGACCAAATCAACTCCTGTAACTATATGAACCCACTGTTCCCAGACTTACAAGTCCACAGTTCAGAGAACTGCACTTTTTGTACTTTCATAACTAAAAACACCCGTAAGAGAGTGAGCTCTTGTTTTCTCTGACTCCAGAATCCCCCTACTTTATTGATCTATGCTCATTTCTTCAATTTCAGTTCTCCAGCGTTTGTACCTCTGAAGAACTGTTTGTTTCTTTCTAGTTAAAAATTTCATTCCCATAAGCAATGGCTAAGACACATGTGCCACCTATTACATTAATAAAAAGTACTCCTTTTAGTTTTGTGCAAGACCAAGATCATTACTGGCTTAAATTCCTTCCCAAAATGACTGGAATTTCTTTTCATCTGAACTTCATGTGCCTACTGGTTTTGCCAATACAATCCAAACTTTGTGAATCAGGCAACAGAATGGCAAGCCTCTGCGAGGAAGGGGGAATCATATCCGAGAAATGCTCAGTCCCTGAAGAGTTGTTCAAACCAGCTAACCCCAGACAAGTCACCTGCTGACACTTTCAGTGTACTGTGCTTTGCCCTTGAATGAAAATGGTTCTAAATATTAATATTCATGAAGCAGCTGATAAAAATTGACTTCAGCTGTAGGCTTGAAACTTAAGTCCTGCTCCTAGCATGAGAAGATTAATCTCTGGGCTTACTCCATTTCTGGTCTGCTAAAAATCAAAGTACTGTTGAGGTGTGCATTTAGGGTTAATCTGTGCAAAACAAAAAACAGTTTCTCCAAAACTGTAATTGCATGAGTGATGTTGGCTGCTCTTTCTTACTTTCTTCATTGTTCTTTTAGGCAGAATATTTGAAATCAAAGTAAAATACGTGCAACTTGACATATTTGTTGAAGAATATGTTTTATAAATGGAGCATAACATTGTGGTGAACAAACCAGCCTATTTGTGCTGTTACCCTGTAAGGCTATCACCTAAACCATATTGCTACAACTTTGTCTTCAGGCTATAGAACTTCCCGTGGTAACACAGCCTCAGACCAAGTATATTCTAACCCAAATCTCTGCAAGAATATTTTTTAAGTTTAAGTAGGTGACTGCCCGAGTTCCCTTATGAGTTTTACCGTACTGCATGATATCAATTTGCTTAGCTAGCAGCACAACACAAAACACTGAAAAGAAAAATCTCTGCTTTTATGGATCTTTAGACCGGGGGAAAAGTGCAACTCTGCAGGAAAAGTGTCAGAAAAATTGAAACCAGATGTTTCTGAAGTCCCTAAGAAAAGTAGCTCCTTTAGTCATGTGATCTAATCAAAACCTTTGTGAAACAGTCTTAAGCAATAATGGCAACAGATTACATAAGTTACAGCAGCTTCAGAAATACACAGTATGCACAATCCTTCAAAACCACTTTCTGTTTCTTAAGCAGTGTGTCTCCTGAAGAAGCAGAGAAATGGGGAGAGTCTTTTGACAAACTGCTTTCTGAGAAAGGTTTGTAGCTTTTTCCTCTCTGTGCAGACTGTTGGGATGGAAAAATGATAGAAAATCATAAAATCCAATTGTGCACTTAAGTAGACCTGGCAGCTACCTAAACTAGATAGGATGGGTTTTCTGTAGCAGTGTGTGTTTCTGCTCTCCTGTGCTTAGGCTATAGCATGCTGTCAACTATTGGAAATAGTTGAAAATAGCCTTTAAGTTTTGTATTATATTGAACAAAGTAATATAACAGACAGCAAGGAGTTCCTTCAATAAACAGTAGAATTTTATTTGAGTATTGTTCAAATATTCCTGACCATAAGATCAAACCTTAAAAATGAAAACATGTTCTGTGTATTTAAGAACAGACTTTGTCACTTCTGGTACAGTTTGTTTCTAAAACAGTGATAGGATCAAAGCTGACCGTCACTTGAAAGGACCTGTTGCTTGTGTAATTATCAAATGCACATATGGCCCTCCTTCCATTTTGGAGGGACACATGTATAATCCAGCTACAATGCTGGACACTATGTGCCTTTCAGATCTGCCCCTTGAATAGCTGACATCAATACGATTTCATTACTTCTGCAGATTAAACACACTTGGAAAGAAAATATCTTCAGCATAATAAAAATAAGATAAATCAAACCATCAAGGTGTTAAAAGCCATTCATTTTAAATTGTTACTGGAGACAGTCTACTTATGAACAAAGATTCAAATAGTGTTTCTGTCAACCTAAATTGACATTCAGCCAGAATAAAATCTGTCACTTCCACAAATATCTACATGTTTTGATTATTTCTGTTTCTAAATAAACAAGATCTCGGTAGTGGAGTATAGATGCTGAGAATTCTCTAATGGGAGTTACAGTAGTCGGGATCATAATGAAAGAACTGCACTTATTTGAAAACCTTTATGCATTTTAAAGTAGTTACCTATAATGTGATGTAACTGAAAGGCAGCAGAACCTATTTTGTTGCCTTGCACAGACTGTGTGAAAAGAGTAGCTGTTCAATAAGGATATATGGGGTTTTTTAAATGCCATTCAACATTCCTTTCTGTAGCTGGACTGGATGCCTTTACGAAGTTTCTGAAAACTGAGTTCAGTGAGGAAAACATTGAGTTCTGGATAGCTTGTGAGGATTACAAGAAGAGCAAGACTGCGCATGAACTTTTGCCAAAAGCTAAGACCATTTATGAAACATTCATACAGAAAGATGCTCCAAAAGAGGTACAGTAAAAACGTTCATTTTATACAGTATTTGACACAACTGCATTTGATGAAATCTGCTTTTAAGAAGTGCATGCCTAGATGCAGAGGCAACAGCTAATCATGTAGTCACTGACGTAAGAAGACTGTATCTTAAATGTCAATGTTTTGGACGGAAATGTGCAAGCAACTGCATAGATTATTCTCACTGTCCCCCATATTCCTTTCAATACCTCCTCCATGTTACTTTTTTAAGTGTAGAGCAGGTGTTTAAATGTTATATTATAGGACTCAGAGATTCCTAGTGGTCTGTAAAGCCAGCATATATATACACATATATACATGATATATTTAAGAAAAAATAGTGATGTTAAATGTTAAAGCTGCAATGAGACATATTAGCTAGAATTTGTGGAAGTATTATCTGTCTTTATTTAAAGCTGCCTCCAAAACAACAGACCTATTGTCCCTTTCTTTTAAACCAGTAATCATTTATTGAATTATTACATTACTGAGGTTCAGAAGCTTGTATTTTAAGTGAGCCAAAAGACTAAAAGAGACTAGAATAAGCTATTAAAATTAAACATATTCTTTAAAAAATAACTGTTTTAAGCATGGACTTTTCTTGATTGATCCTTTCCCCCTTCTACTCCCCAGATCTAATAGCGTATTCTTGGTACATTACAGTCAGCTAGGAGTGGGGGAGGAAGAAGGGGGTGAGTGGCTGCGTGGTTCTGAGTTACCAGCTGGGCTTAAACCATGACATGCATACACAAAAATATGTTGGTACATCAATCCTCATCAACAGTAAGGCCTTTTTATATTACTGTAATAGTGCAAGAAATTTTCATATTTACAATTTCTTCATATTACTGAAACATGTTAAAAAGAATTCAGAAATGAACAAAAGGAATATTTTTTGCCTGTTCTATGAAACTGATGAACAGCTTGGGAGATGATGAAGTCTCACTGAAATCACCATCAGCCTCTCCAATAGGTCTTTTGGGTTTATAATTTCCTGTAATTCTGTTGAGTTTGAGATCAGATTATGTTCCTGGCCAATGCTCTTTTTTTTCCTGTATTATTTCTTTCTTATTTGTTAGTATAGCAAAATTTATGCACTAACTGCTGCTTCCCTGTAACAAGGGTGTAAAAGGTGTAATTCTCATTTTAAGAGAAAGATTGCAAAATGGTGCATAGATTATATTTAAGACTCAGATCTGCTTTTCCTAGGAAATGGCCACTTTCAAAGGCTTATGTCCTGTTTTATTTCCTTCCCTGCTGCATGTCTTTGGGGTGGACCTTACATAAAAAGAGACAGGTTCAAGGTAGAACCTGTCACTGCCATTTGACCAATCTCTGAGCAGTTATGGTAGGGTATCAAGTGCTGGTACTGTCAGCACTTACAAGATTGACATAAGTGAAAAAGTGAGCAGTAGGAAGACTAGGGAAAGGACAGGGTGTCGAAGGCGTACTTTAACTAACAGTAACATAACAATTTCTTTTACTGTCATACTTTTGATTTGGTGCACCTGTGGGTAGTGTGAGTGCTGTTGTTCCTCTTAAGCAGTTGGCTATGGGGAGACTTCCTTCCTTGGGCTTAGCTGAGCAGCTGAGACCAGCCAACGGCATCTCATTTCACAACACTCAGCTCTGGAACTTGCATCTTTTCTCTGACTAACATCAGAGCAGAGCTCTTCTACACACACATTTCAGAGTGTACAGTTTTATGATAGGATCATAAAATCGTAGGTTTGATGAGTGCGCTATTTTATCATCATTAACTGTCCTTCAGTTCTTGGATTTATTTTTTAACTAGCTTTATGGAAATGACAGGTGTATCTTAGAGAGGAAAAAAAAAGCATGTTACAGAAGTTACTTTTTGACTGAATCAACAATTTTTAATGTATATTTTACCTTATGTTTCAAAAGATCTGGTTTAGGTAAGTGCCTGAAACTTTAATAAAATTCTCATACTAATTAATTCTTTCCAGTAATTCTTTCCAGAATTGCTAATTAATTCTTTCCAGGATGAAGGCAACGACACATTGAATAAATGATCATTTTGGTATCCCATCGAAAACCTCCAGAAACACATTTAAATCATTTTCATATTTCAATTATTAGAGTTTTCTCACCTTCCTACTACCAAAGCTCTACACAGAAACCAGAAATTTTAAATATTGACTAACTTAGTCTAATGAGATGAAGTTCTACATGAATGCTAAATGAGAATGAAGTTCTGTATTAGTCCGGTGTTGCAAAGCTTGGCAGCTGCACCTATACGAAGATTACTATTAGAAAATTACTTTTAGTCAAACATCAGACTTTACCTTCTATTTTGTCAGTTTTCCATTGTACCAATGACACATCTGTGAAGTCTTTCCTGCAGATGTTACATGAACATACTAACTATTTCTGTGGTATAAATATCCCATTGTATCAGGGATTCAAGGTCCTCTCATCAGAAAAGTCTCACCAAAATGCAGTATCATTGCTACGGATAATAACACAGGAAATGCATGAATGTGTATTAAAGAAATCCACTTTTCCTCATTCTCCAGGTGAATTTGGACTTTCAAACCAAAGAAGTCACAAGTCAGAATATTGGACAGCCCATCATCACCACCTTTGATAGAGCACAAAACACAGTCTACAGACTGATGGAGCAAGACAGCTACCCACGCTTCCTGAGATCTGATCCTTATTTAAATTTGGTTAAGGGGAGAAATCCTAGTCGTCCTACCCTTAGGAGACGGTCACGGTCTTTCACTGTCAATGATTTTAAAGGTGTACGACCAGACTTTACTGTTTGGTAACAGGGAAACTGAACCCTCATACATTTTAGCTACTGCTGCAATTCATATGTATTTTACAGTCCAAATCCTTAGCAGGTGTAAATGAGTGGGAAGCAAAGTTACATGCACTTACACCAGGTCAGAGTTCTGTAGCCACTGATTAATCTCTTTTATTATAGAGAAGAAGGCAACATATTGTCAAGACATATCATTTGAAGCTTTCATACAGTATTTTTTTTAACCCAAGTAAGA
The DNA here is from genome assembly GCA_009867235.2 of Psittacus erithacus. Lineage (NCBI taxonomy): Eukaryota > Metazoa > Chordata > Aves > Psittaciformes > Psittacidae > Psittacus > Psittacus erithacus. Next base: position 19,876 of record WYDI02004248.1, on the reverse strand, counting down.
GCTGTAATCATATTTAGAAGAAAAACTTGAGTTTCCTGCATAAAAATGTTGTATAAGATGCCAGTTGGTAATATCCACTGTGTATCATTGGCCTGTGTTATTTAGAACAGAGTCTCATCACAGTTAGAATCTATATACCTAGCCTTTGCACATGTTTCTGCGATATTTCCTACACTAAGCACAGAGTATTTGTGGTATTTTCTCATACTGCAAAACACATAGGAACTTTATTAGGTATAATGTAAAGTTACAGGGATTTTTTCTACAGCCACTGCATAATTAAAATTTAGCTATTGCATATTTTAAGAGGAACATAAGAATATCTATTTAATTCTTTTGATACATTTTGTACTGTTTTCTTATTACATGTGTCTCTTCTCTGTATTTAAGGCATGCTGTATATATTAGTTGAGCTATCAAATACTTGTATTCTGGTTTTTTGCAACCAAATGAGTAGCAACAGAGACCAAAGAATGCTATTTTAACACAATGTGTGTCATTAAATATCAGGTCATATAGTTGTGTATATGTATATATAATGCTTCTACTTTTATTTGTAAATATTTATGGTACACCAACTTTGTTGCTGAGCTTTGTTCTAAACTTTTTCTGGCTTTTATTTTGAAAAAGAATCTGAAAATTAACAGCTCTTGGGCTCAGGTAGAGTAACCTTCAGTTCTACTGGTCATTACTGTACTCTCCATGGTTACAAAGGAGGAAGGAGAAATCTCCCTTTAACTTCTTTACTACTGAAGTCAGACAAGTGACTTTCACAGTCAGTATACGCAGTCTTCTTTCAGAATTGATGCAGACATACCTTGAAGCATGGGAAAGCTTCTAAAGTCTTAAACATTGATTCAGTTTAACAAGTGGATGTGGGATTTAGTTGTAACTATGACTTATATATTCAGTCTCTTTTCATGGAGTTTAAGATTTCTCCCTTTTCTTCCCTCTTTGTAAGTGGTCAAAGTGAAGAGGTGCAGTTCCTGAGGATGAAAAGTTATGTTCATTACTAATTCAGGGTATATATGAACTGCTTGATCTGAGGTTTTCCCTGTCTGCTTTACTAACTTTCAATAAATCCTGAGTGGTCTACTTAAAAAGTTGTCAAGATTCAGTTTGTCACGAGTACGTTGACGAGTAAAACGTGAAGACTTCACTTACAATTCAATACAAGCTGTAATTGTCGCCATTTCAATCCAAAGTGTTACTGTGCACAGAGACCCGAACTCACCAGGAAACACTGCTGAGCTGCAATGCCCTGAGAACCATCTCCAAGCTCTCAGCTTTACACTGGGAAAAGACAGGAAACACTGTTTCCATTGTCCTTCCCTAATCCCCGAACTCCAGACGCATGCTATTTCTCGCCGTGTAAGCCGTCAGAATCTCTGCGCAGTGACTCAGGAATAAATCAAATGTTTTTAGTAACATTGATAATGTATTTCAGTCTCTGTATCAATATCAAATGCAGCCTTGAAGCTTCTCAGCACCATTTTTTACAAACTGTCTGCACTCCTGTTGTCGTTGTCATTGTCATACATGTCACATGAATGAGTGAATACAGTGAAAAGCAACTTCCTAACACAATTTCATGGCTTGAAGTCAGTATGTTCTTTCGGATAGATTATTTAACCTTGCTCTTTGATTGTCTGTCCCTGAGTCATGAATCAATTCTGCCACAAATGATCCTGTTTCAGATTAGGGAATCTCTAATCATAGAATCAACTAGACTAATATGGCTGAATGCCAGATTTTGCTGATATTTAAAATGTGCATGTTCCTATGTTCTATATTAGTAACTCTGTTAGAGAAGGAGAACAGGTTTGAAGACATCTGCAGCTAGGTTCTCCCCTGGTGTGATTATGTTTCTTCATATCAGCTGAGAAACTGCGCCTTTAATCTTGCCATTGATCAAATAATTAGAAAAAAAAAAGTATATTTAATACTATTCTAAACCCCAAACAAATGACAAATACAGTACCTTGAGTAAGACTTTTTCTTCTTAGCAAAAAAACCAGCTGTTATTCAAAAGGGTCTGTAATGATAAATTTAGGTCAGCAGGCACCCTTTGTTTTATTTCACTGACACATGGAAAGTTTTCTTTATCTCCAGGGAGGCCTTCCTCAAAACCATCAGTCTTGTGGTACTGACAGTGATGGTCCCTCTTAGGAGTTTTATGATGAAAACAAACAAGATATTCCTGGTAGCTATTTATGCATGTATGGTTTTCAAAGATAATTATGAACTGTAGCTGAATTTACAGCATACTAATGCCATGGGAACTGCTGTAAAAAGAAAGTCAAGATAAATTCAGAGAAAGGAAAGTAAAGGGCACAAAGATAAACTAAAATGACATATTTAGCTGGCAGAGGTTTTTTCTAGAAGAGGCTCCTTTTAGTGAGAGAAAATGAGTGCTCTATACTTAGTTCTTTACTGTAGTTCTGGAAGATGAACTAAGCATAGGTTTAGTACAAGTCTGTGATGCTGTCCTAAGGTTGAGTTAGATGGGATTGATCAGACTAAGGGCTATCCCTGCACAGGTGGATTTATAGTATGAACCTTAGAGTAGTGCCAGAGAGCATAGTTGGGCTTCTTTAGTTTTGGCAGAATCAAAGCCATAATCATGTAAATCTTCTTGTTTAGCTGACCTTGTACAAATAACACATACACAAAACCAATCATCAAGAATTTTTATTAGGGATTATTTTCTGTAGCAGCTTTTTAGATTTGTATGTGCCATTCAGCATCCAGTAAGAGTGCTCAAAATACTCAGCTCTCAAAATATTCCTCTTACCAACATAATAACTCGCTGTACATACACACTTCACTTTACTTCTTATATACATGAAGTCACCATACCCAAAGTACAAGGGAAATAATCTGCTGACTTGTATAGCACAAAGGTTTGTCTCCTGCTTCAATACTTTAATCTTATTAGATGCTTTAAATCAGCTGAATTATTATCTGCTCTTCTTGTTCAACTTAAGGGAGATGGAAATTCACAAACACGTTATCTTCTTTGGCTTTTGAGAGTTAATATTGTGCAAAAGGAAACTTGATTAATTTTTGATTTGACAAGAAACAAGAGGAATGTAATCTAAAATAAAGAATCTAAAAGGAACAGATAGATTTCCATCTTCCATTAAAGTTGGCAATCAGTAATATGGCTCTTAGATGTCTTTACATGCTACAGCTTACAAGACTCACAAAAGTCAGATCATTTTTCTCCCCTTTTTTTCCCCAGCTGCTCAGCCTGCCTTAATTAAGTACTGCTTTGAATGCAGTTCCCTCTCTTTTCCATGCATACTGCCAAAAGACCTCAACTGAGAAAAAAAAAAAAGCAGCATAAAATCATCATCCTCTCCTCAGTGATTCACATGCTCATGAACTTATGCCTGGCTTAGGTGCTTGTCCTGGATCCCACTCTGTCTTTGCATTTTAGTCAAATGCCTCAATCAAATGCCTGTGTGGCTCTATGCCAAAGATAAACATGTATTTCCTCTACACACTGTCCAGGTTGCTTCCATTCCTACTTTTTTCTTGCTGGTGTCTTGTTGTCATCTTCCATTTTTTGTATTCAATTCATTTAGGGCTGGACTCGAAAGCTCCCTCTGGTTTTATACTAAAGCTTTTCTCTCTCTTTTCCTAAATAGCATCTGTTTGCATAACTTCCTCATAAATCTTACAACAGGTTATCTAGACACCAAGATTTACAGCCTGGCCTCTATCATTGCCTTCTTTATGAAACAACTAAAATTAACTAGCATGAAATACAATTCCATGGAAGTCAATTTAGAGTTTTCAAACAGGACAGAAGGTTAAGCTGAAGCCTAACATAAGGACAACCCTGAACTGTTGTTCCTTTACCAGGCAATTTGCTTGTATTTTAGAGGGTCCCATTTCTTCCCAGTTTTCCAGACTTGTTTTAGATTTCTGCAGTTAATGCTACTCCATATGAGCTTTCTGAGGCATAGTGTCTACCTTTCACGTATTCTTGCATTGGTGCAATTTATACTTGTCTCATCATAAGGTCATAATATGATCCTATATGTTTGTGCTATATTGGCTTCTTGCATGAAGTTTTGTGCAGTGTGATGCTGCGTAAAAACCAGTGTATTCATCCATAAACTGTGCCAAATAATCTGCTAGTTATTACTAAATGAAAATCTTCAAGGTTGTACATTTTCTTGAGAAATGCTTCCATTTCTTCTCTGATGTAGATTTGTGTTTGTATAGTGTTTGTATAGTACTTGGCAATCCCATATATGAAGGGCCCAGAATGCTGTAAAACATTTTGACAGATTGTTCTTGAAATCAAAACATTTTACCTGAAGGGCATACTTCGCTTGGGTGGAAAATAGCAGCTCATTTTCTTACGCAAAACAACTCTGTGGAATACTGCAGACACACCAAGTTATTCATATGGAAGAAAAAATAGTGCTGTGATTAAAATGTATTTGCATCCTGTATGACAGGCGTTTCCATGTAACTTAGGATGCCAGCAGTGCTCAAATCATCTTGGCTTCTCCCAGCATAAGAAATACAGCCAAGTCTCTGCGTGCTTGAATTGCCTGGACCAGCAGAACGTTAACTTTATTTTTCTGCTGAGCTTACGCTATACAAAACAACATTATCCAAGCAAACCTGGGTGTGGAATGTATTGAATAGAGGCCAAGTGCTGAAGGACAGTAACATACTGAACGTGATCCAGGGGAAACACGAGCACACCAGAACAGCTATTGGAGAGTGTGACCTTTCTTCTCATTGCAATCAGGTGAGTACGAGGCAACCGTTTTAGGAACATATATAAATGAAAGTGGTTTCTTAGGTTAATACACCAAGAGTTTGAACATAAAGCATTTTATACTGCCTGTTGACATTATATCTAACTCCAATGTGTATCAGAGGAACAAAAAACATCACGCTTTATACCTCTACAGCCGATAACTTTTTGTACAGGAAGGTAACTCAGTGAAACTAGTGCCCAAAAATAGCTAAAGAATAAAAGATGAGTATCAGTAAAAAGCCAAGCAGTAAGCTTAAAAGTTGAGGAGATTTAAATATTTAACATATCAGTAGTCTTTAGCAAGTAATATTGGCAAAGGAGGAAACGTTCAATCAATAGATCCATGTTCCCTTTCCTACAGTTCTAACTCTTCTGTGGCCTGTCAAAGACAGGAGGCTCAAAACTGGAATCCATAGCCAAGTTCTCAGAGTTTCAGAAATATTAAGTCAGAGGCCTCATGGATAAAGTTTTTAACATACACTGAAATCAGCTGAGCAGATAACAGTCTAAGCTACTTTGCAAGTCCAGTCTGAGTTATTATTTAACTGAGGGTGCAGACATCAGCACTGTCACTCGGATCCAGATTTCCAAAAACTTTACAAACAATTCTGCATGCAATTTCCAGCCCATCTCGAGTACATATTAGTATTTCTTTTTGTCTGTTGGATGCTGTTCATTACGGACAGCCACTAAATTTGCACAAGCAGCTAATGCACTTGTTTTAGTACTAAGATGACTTTTGCTCCTTATGAAATTCCAGTAAAATAATAATTTCTGGACAGAAACTCTAATAAGCTTCAAGCATAAGAAGTATATGACAATGCTACTAACTACTTTTTATGGGAAAAGATGCCTGACTTTGGTTACTGGACTTGTGGCATTTGTACTAAATAATAACAACCCTATTACCTGCTGTGTTCCTCGAATACAATCAGCTTGCATACACTAAAGTGTCAGCGAACAGCATGTTACGCAATGGTGAAAATCCCTCATAGCTTCTTTGTGGTTTTGTGAATTGTGATCAATACCCCATAAATAGCATGAGCAATCAGATTGCATCATCTAGTTATTCTGTGTGCTGGTCAGAACACTCATAAGTTTTAGCACCTTTCTGTGACTGCTAGAACTGACTTAAAAGTATCTGTCAGCACTGGAAATCTTCAAGAGATGCTTATGGCTGTGTCATTCGATATCAGGCAATTAGAAATATTAAAAAAAAAAAGCATCAGTTGTGGTGTTTGGAACTGTTTTTTTTTAAGTATACAACCACTTGATTATAAATAAAATAGGGACAGATTGCAGCCCTTCCTTTCATAAATAGTGTCACAGAAGTGAGTGGGACTCTTTTATAACAAAAGTGTTATTACCTCTTCAAAAATTTAAAATAATTCAATTTATGATCATAGTCCTAAGGTGAGTGAATAGTATAATCATTGGGACTAGACATAGGGTAAGCATCAAGAAATGAATGGAATCATCCAAGAATGATGTGTTGCGCATTAATGTGTCATCTCTGTGCTTATAACTGCACTGACTTTACTGGCATTGCACCAAGGGATCTGGAGGAAACTTGCATCAGACCTTTATCTAGAATTTTGTCTCTTGGCTGAAATTTAACACCTATTTTGAACTGCTCCTAAGTCTTTGCCACTTTTCCGTGAGAACCTGGGGCACTGAAAAGCAATGTCCCTCTTTGTCTTTTTTCAAACAACAAGACATAGTCATACATGTAAATGCCTGCATGGATTTGCAGAAGAATCTCCTGATTGCTACATGAGAAAGGTAGAACAGCAATGACAAAACATAACATTAGGGGGAAAAAAATTATTGCATCAACATTAATTGAGAAAGAGACAATCTCTCTGCAAGAAAATTCAAGTTGTAGCTAGTCACCGTCTACGAGGCCAGAAACTCTGCAAATAGATATTGTTTGGATTTTATATCATGTTTTTCCTCTTTACCAAATCTCAAACCTAGAACTGAATCAGTCACAAAAGATTCAATGTACGTGCAGATGTTGAGGGTTTTCTCTCCACCTTTAAGATGTTGAAATTAATCTTAATAGCACAATGCATGGAAAGCTTTTGGTCCAGGCAGTGTTACAGCTGATTATGGAAAATAAGAAGCGCTGCAAAGAACCAGGATGATAGTTCATATTTTTCTCCTTCTGTTATAACTTTCAGAAGGAGGTGGATGCAAAGGTAAGAAATTGAAGAAAGTATTTGTATTTTGCTGCCAGGAATCTTTTTCAGCATTACGTAGGAGTGAAAGGGGTACCTTGGGTCATCATTACTAGTTTCTTATTATCAAAGGCAACAATTTAAAATAATCTATTTCATAAATATGTGAAGCTCTATCTTTGAAGTACAGAGGAATAGAGAGGCCAAAAATTCTACTGGGAGACTTAAAAACACTTTTTCTGAAGCTTTCTTCATTTTCAGTCTAAATTTATTCACTGGCTATTTATATACATTTTTTTCTTTTGCCAATATGATCCTTCAGCTAAAATAATTCCTTTTTCTCTCTGGGTTACCTCTCTACATTGACAGAGAGTGATCACAGCTCCTCTTTGCTTTCATTTTACAGGCAAGCTCAAGTCATTTATTCTTATCCTGTAAGCCAGTTCAGTTCTCCCAGTCATCACAGTACCACACTTTTTTTTATCTGTTCCCATCTTATTTCAGTTTTCTGAAGCACTATTGACCAGATTCACTATTTTTTGGCCCATGTGAAGTTCATCAAATAGTTGGCCTGAAACTTCTTTACAGATCCACAAAAGGTGTGGATAAGGAATAACTCCATAACATTACTAAGGTCAAAATGTGGTGTGTGGTAGTGCCTGGGTTTTTCTTTCTTACCTTAGAAGACAGACAAAAACTGAACACAGGATTCGAGGTGCAGCCTCACCAGTGCTGAGTACAGGGGGATCATCATTCCATATTCCTGCTGGCCACACGATCTCTAATATAAGGCAAGATACCTTTGGCGTTCTCGGCTACCTGGGCACAAGCTGGCTCATGTTCAGCAGCTGTCAATCAGCACGCACAGGTCGTTCTCCAGGCACTCTTCCCTAAGCCTATGGCGCTGCATGGAGCTGTTGTGACCCAAGTGCAGGACCCAACACTTTTCCTTGTTCAGCCTCATACAGTTGGCCTTGGTCCATTGATTCAGCTTGTCCAGATAGTTCTGTAGAGTCTCTGACTCAAGCAGGTCACACTTCCCCTCAGCTTGGTGTCATCTGCACTCTATCCTCTCATCCAAAACATTGAGAAATATATTAAACAGAATTGTGCCCAATACTGAGCCCTGGGGAACACCATTTGTCACTGACTGCCAACTGGATTGAGCTCCATTCACCACCACACTTTGGACCTGGACATGCAGCCAGTTTTTTACCCAGCAAAGAGTACACACGTCCAAGCCATGAGCAGCCAGTTTCTCCAGGAGAATGCTGTGGGAAACAGTGTCAAAGGCTTTACTAAAGTCTAGGCAGAGAACATCCACAGCCATTCCTTTATCTATTAAGCAGAACACCTGCATTAGTTTTACTAAAATAAAATAAAACCTACTAAGTCTGTTCCAAGTAGGTAATGGGGCATCAGCTCATTGAAATTCTTCATCTTTTATTACCTGTCACTAGAGGTTACAGGAAGAACTGATTAACACTCAAAATTTCTAGCTCAAAAATCTTGGCTGAGGACATTTGTAAGAAAAAATTTCCTTAGAAGAAAGCTATTAAAAACCACTGAACCAAGGTTTGTCAAAGAAGTAGGTGTCTTATTTTAAAACACATGAAAAATATGAGCTAGATGACCAACGAGATTTATTCCTGGTGTTTTGTTTTGGGGTTTATTTTAATTGTAAGCATTACTATTCCCTCCTGGATGAACAATTAAGTTGCCAATGTCAAATAATGTATTTTATGAATCCATGTAGCTCTCTACACTCTGAAAAAATTGTATCTCACTTTTTGTTGACTTTCTATTATTCAGTGCATAGGGTAACAGGAATTACTCGCTCTGCTCCCTCAAGGAGATAGCCAAATAATAGACTAGCTGCCACAGACTGCACAGGCAAAAGATCCCGATGCTATTTTCAAGGATAGATGTTGTTTCCACAGGTCAAACGCTGGGGAAACCATGGCCTGGTCTGAGTCTGTGGATACAATACTAGCTAATAAAGGTAAGCAGTGAAAAATACATTTTTTTAAAACATGCATCAACCCAGTCCACAAATGTTGCCATAAGGTTTTCACACTGCTTTCCAGCTGGACTCTCCATGTGCTTTGAACTACACCAATACTGGAGGCATGCAACCTGCCGTGCTGAAAGGTAGAGGGGACATGTTTCTCCAAGCTGCAAACACAATATACCTCTGGTCAGTGCTCAAGGGACATTTAAGAAGCAAAAGCCTCTGAAAGCATTTTGGTTTAAGATACCATGCTAAACTCTCCATGCAATGGTTCTCTTTCTCCTTTTTTTCATTAAAAAACACCCCCAAACCCCACCAAACCAAACACACAAACCTTTTCTTAGGTATTCCTGTTATGACAAAATATATGTGCTGTGTATTGGCTTTCAGTCAAGCAAAAAATGATCATTTCTAATTTATCCAAAGTCACTTCTCCAATAGATCCCATTCCTACTGACCTGAAACCTCAAACCACATGTAACTTTAAAATTTCCTTGCCCTTGCCCCATTTTCTACAGTAACTTTGTGGCCTGGACCCTGGAGTGCCTCCACACTGTATCTTAATAGTATTAACTTGACTAACAGAACTTAATTTGGATGCTGTCATCTTTCTTTTCTAAAAGGTTGCAACTTGGATTAAGTTTAAATCAGTTTCATCCGAACAAATCTTCCTTTGTTTTATTTTTTTCTCTCAAAAGTGTAAAAAATGCTGAACGAAGAAATAATAAAGAGTCCATGTCTTCATCCAAGTCTCTATCACTACTTGAAAGAAAATGGAAGGGCTATTTAAGGAGGGTAACTTCAGCTTTGAGAGGAGCACAGTAGTGCAATATAACTTAGATTTCTCATTGCTTTGTAGAGCAGCAGTGAGCCTCAAATCCCTGATTTCCTAGTCACTAAAAACCCTCTTGAAGGCCAAGATCTCTAGGATCCCCTTTTAACTAGTGTATCAGTGCTAGAGACCTGACAGTAGCAGGGAGCTTTCCTCAGTTAGTAACTCTCTGAAAGAACTCTTAGTCACTTTATCATTGCTATAGTTTCATCTCCTATTTATTTCTCCCACAACAGCCTCTTAACACTAACTGCTGGCTGACAGGTCAAACAATATCAAACACATAAGTTACACCATATAAAATGCACATATATATACACACACAAGTGTATGTACATATATATGATCTGTATTCGTCTTTCAGTTTTCCTGTACCCATCATCTCATGCATTTTTTCTCCAGATGGCTTGGCAGCTTTTAGGACATTTTTAAAGTCAGAGTTCAGTGAGGAGAATGTGGAGTTCTGGCTGGCCTGTGAGGACTTCAAGAAAACCAAGTCCTCTGCTAAAATTGCCTCAAAAGCCCAAAAGATTTATTCTGACTTTATACAAGCTGATGCTCCAAAGGAGGTAAATGGTTTTCTGTGTGTTCTTTGGGTACTGAGGATGGGAATCAATTGGAAAGTTCATATACAAACTTCAAGGAATAACAGAAAATACAATTCAATGTAGCTGTTTTGCATTTTCACATCGATTATTTACCAGGTAGGAAACACTGCATGGGACTCTGTAAAGAAAATAAGACCTTTTATGTTATATGTATTTTTCACATAGGGCATGGATTTATCTCACCTTCTGAAAATTCCACCTTAAAATTTAATGAAATATATACTCGATATAATTTGCTTTCTTTAACCATTTTAATAATGCAATAAACACTATTTCCTCCATATTTTAGGTACCAGTATATTGGAATATTAGTGATCGTATTTGTTCTTTTGTACAGGTAT
>WYDI02004247.1:0-49006 GCA_009867235.2 Psittacus erithacus | reverse complement strand
TCTCTTGTGTGTGCGTGTCTGTGTGTGTCTGTGTGCGTGCGTGTGTGTGTCTCTTGTGTGTGCGTGTCTGTGTGTGTGTGTGTGTCTGTGTGTGTCCTGTGAGGAGGCTGCGGGTGCTTGAAAGGGGCCTATAGAAAGATGGGGAGAGCCTTTGTGCCAGGGCCTGTTGTGACAGGATGAGGGGTGATGGGTTTAAACTGAATGAGGGGAGATTCAGGCTGGACCTGCGGGGAAAATTCCTTACAGTGAGGGTGGTGAAACACTGGCACAGGTTGCCCAGAGAGGCGGTGGATGCACCATCCCTGGAGACATTCATGCTCAGGCTGGATGCGGTTCTGGGCAACCTGATCCAGTTGAAGATGGCCCTGCTCATTGCAGGGGGGTTGGACTGGATGAGCTTTGAAGGCCCCTTACAACCCAAACTGTTCGATCTTTCTCTGGTTCCCAGCTGCAGGGATGAGGCCCGCCAGGCCCTTCCGTGGGGCCACAGCGCCGGCCTGATCCCGGTTGGGATGGGAGACACGGGCGCTTGTTCAGAGCTAGCGGGGGAGAAAATCAAAGGACAAACCTCGGTACCGGCCCCGGTTTGCCTGTTGGATTTGCTGTTGCTGTAATTCATGTCGCACTAGGCTGGCGCGCGTTTGTTGGCTGGTTGTCATGGCTTGCGTTAGAGGGAACGCTGGAGGCTGGGCTCCGGTTGTGTTTGGTTTTGGAGGATAAGATTGTTTGGTTTTGTGGGTTTGTTTTTGGTCTTTTTTTTTGGGGAGGGGGGGGATTTTGTTTGGTTGGGATTTTGTTGTTGTTGGTTTGGTTTGGGTTTTTTTTGCTTTTTAACTAAAACTGACCTTTGTGGCTTTGCTGATTTTCGGGAGTAACAGCGCCTCAGGTCCATAGAGACCCCCAGGGCACAAGCAAATAAGTTGTGGGTCTGTAGGGCCGAGGCACTGCGGGTGTGTACACGAAGCTGCTACGGATTAACTGCTTAATTCTCCCGTCCTGGTGTACCAGCGGGGCTCTGGTGTCGCTTTGCGTTGTATTTGCAAATCAGGAGAGACAACAGCCTCTAACAAGTGTCGTTATTGAGCTGAAGCGAGGTTTGTTTTACTTTGGTTTTTTAAGACCATTAAACTGAAGTCTCTTCTTTGCACGGAGAAATAAACACAAAGTGTATTTGCCTTTGATAGCATTTCCATTGTGTATTACCTCAAATAGCCTATGCACATGTCACTGAAGTCTGTCACCCCCCGGCCTTGCAAGGAGCTGCTGCTGCAGTCTGCGGTTGTGCTGTTTATTGACATGTGCTGACACAGAATGTATCCTTTCTTTACAAGATTGAAAAGGCTAAACCTATAAAATGTGGGACTTTCGGTGCTACATCTCTGCAGCAGCGATACTTAGCTACAGGAGACTTTGGTGGAAACCTTAACATATGGTAAGCACAGATACTCTGGAAGCTTTCTCATTTCATGTTGTACTTGTCTGTCTGAACCGATGTTTCTGTGTGTGGCTTTTATGTAAGATGCTCTCCGTGCTGCGTGTGATTGAGATCCGGTCATAAGCTTTGCTGGCTACTGTGTTTGGACCATGCCTGTTCTGTAAATCAACATGAATTCTGCACAGTGGTTTAATTCAGTCTGTTCCATTGGTATCTTCTGTGTGCAGCGACAAATACCTCTTAAAGTTCTGCTCGGTCCTCTTCTGAAAAGAGGCTTTGAATGGATGCATGAGTACCAATTAAGGTAACCTATACAACAGCCTAACCTGTGTAATAACCTAAATCTGATGTCTGGATTAAATACAGATTTTTTTAATTTTGAATCTTAAAATGTTTTTTTCAGGTCCCTGAATTATTTGTATATTTTATTTGAGAATCATTCTGCCTACACAAATTTAAGTTACAGGGTCAGAAAGGGGTTGTTCTTTATATTGTTGTTTTATTGATAATAATAGTAATAATATCTTTCACTTGACAAGGAACTGTTGGTTCTATTTTGTTGGAATAGCAGCACGGATTAGTCCCTATCTGAAATTTAGAATAAAATTCTGAAGGATTCTCAAAGGATGGGAATCGTTGGCAAAGAACCGTGAAACCCCCAGCTGGATTCAACTTGCATTTGAAGAGCAGGAGTTAAAGCTAGCTGTGGATCAGTGAACAAAGTCATTTTATATGCTTACTGAGAGTACAGCTAATTGGAGTGTCCTGATCTGCGGCATGATTCATTTAAAGCCCAGCGTAAAAACTGGTTCTTGCTGTGGTGAATCCCACAGCTGCCTTTACAAACAGGGAAGTCCAGAACCGAGCAAAACCATCTGGACCAGTCTAAAGCAGTAGCAAAAGAAGGAATCAGAGACTCATGGTTCTTAATGGTGATACCCATATTTTGTTCCCACTGTTAGTCTGAGTTTATATAATTTGTGCTCAATTTCTTTTCATTTAATACAAATCCCAAGTGTCAATGAAAATGCTGTATTATCTGTTCTTTTTCTTTCTTGCCTAGGAATTTAGAAGCTCCTGAAATACCAGTGTATTCTGTGAAAGGTCATAAGGAAATCATAAACAGTATAGATGGTGTAGGTGGCTTAGGAATTGGGGAAGGTGCACCAGAAATTGTCACTGGCAGTCGAGATGGTGAGTTAGTGAACTCTGAAAGTCTTTTCAGTTGGTCTGAGAACTCTGATGGCAGGGCGCAGCCTGCCATCTGAACTAGTTACAAACCTGTTGCAACTAGTTCCTGGCTCTTCCTGTGCTGTCCTGTGAATCTGGGTTGGGACAAATTCCCTCTTAATTCCTTTAGAAGCTGCAGATAAGCAAAAGAAACTGTTGTCACTGAGACAGTAAGAATACAATGTAGAATAAATGCAAAATGATAGCTAGAGAAAATACATCCTGAACAAACACTTTTGCTTTGTTATTTTGTTTGTTGGTTTTGGGGTTTGGTTGGTTGGTTTTTTTGTATCCACTAAATTCAGTCAGGCATGCTTTCTGGAGAGAGATGCTCCTGTATTTTGAATGATCAGGCTCAAAAGCAAAGCCTTCCCTGGGAAGATGAACACAATGTGTCAGTGTATCCATAACACAAAATCCATTGTCCTTCTTTCCCAGGAACTGTGAAGGTGTGGGACCCGAGACAGAAAGATATGCCTGTCGCTAATATGGAACCTGTACAGGGGGAGAGCAAAAGAGACTGCTGGACCGTAGCATTTGGTAATGTATCAGACTGTAACCATTCCTTCCTCTAATACGACTTGCTTTGATGATTATCAGAGCATTTCAAGATGCTATGGAATAGCTCTTTTTTTGTATGGGCATGTAAGTAGCACGTTCTGCTTTTCAGCATTGTCAAATTTATGTATTTTTAATTCAATTTTTTTTTCCCCAAAAGAAGCTGATTTTGTGATAGTTGGTTTCGGATTCTTTCTCCTGTCACCTCTGGTCGTAGTTTGTGGTTGGACTTGATGATCTTGAAGGTCTTTTCCAGCCCAACTGGTTCCATGATTTCACTGACAAGCTGTGCAAGCTTTATTTCTGTGCCTAGGAATGTAAAAACAGTGCCTTCAGCTGCATGGTCCTGAAGGAGTGCAAATGTTGCAGCGCACAGGGAACCAGTCGCTGTTGCACTGTAGTTCCAATTATCAAACATTAAAGCATTAATTTAAGAGATCTATGAAGCTAAGAGCTAATTAAAGACAACAGCGATGCTTTATCTTTGCTCTGCATTTTTCTTCTGGAGAGAACAAGCTGCTTGTGTTCTACACCAGCTGGTGTTTCTGGATTAGCTCCATTTTTGTCTTCAGATTAAGTTTTACAAACTGCTAATAAGTGCATGGATTGTAATTACAAAATTGATAGTAAGAACACGACGTTCCCTGGCAAGAAGTTGACACTCTGGTGCTCATTGCTATTGATATCTTTGTCTTCTGCTTTGATGAATGGAGAAAAAAGTGCCCTCATATTTTCTTCAATTTATTTCAAGTTACTGAAGCTTGAGCCAAGGCTGGATTCATCTTGAACTACATGCTTTGGGCTAACTTCTTTCAGACACTGATATGTTTCCTTGATCCTGTCAGCTGAGAGTTTTTTGCTTGCAGGCTTCTGCATTTGTCTAGTGATGCCTTGGTAACACCTAGGGCTTCTCAACAAGCCTGTGTCTGCACTAATAGCTCGTGCTTGAGAGGCTGGCTAAGGAACTGCTGAACCACTTTCTGCTCCAGTGCTGTGGTGCTGTCTGGGGAGCATGGTTTAGAGCAGATAAAGTTTTAAGAGAAGGAGTGTATTTATGTAGGTTTACAAGTACAGAACTTTATACGGTTTAGGCAGTATTTGGCAAGGGGAGTAAGAATTTTGTTAATATTTTAAAAGAAATAGACTGCCAGGTTTGAAGCTGTGTTTTTTTCTACCCCTCAGGTTTGAAAATCAGACGATTCATTAAATCTTAGTAACCCAATCGTAATATTTTTCTGACATAACTTGTAAGTTGAAAACACAGGTTTAGGAGGTCTGAAGTTTACGGACTGAAGAAAGTTTGTGTGTGCTGATGAATTCTTTCTCTGTGTCCAGGCAATGCTTACAATCAAGAGGAACGTGTTGTATGTGCTGGATATGACAATGGGGACATTAAATTGTTTGACTTAAAAACCATGTCACTAAGATGGGAGACCAATATTAAGAATGGGGTAAGGAAACTATAAAAATATATTTCATCCCAGGTCCTGCGCATGTTCAGCAAATTGTACCCCTCAAATTTTTGGTCTGGGTAGCATGGGGTATTTTTCAGTGGATTTGTGTTTTCAGGTGATTGTTATTTCCAAACTGGTGATGTTGTCATTGTGAAAATAACCGATGATTAATACATATTTACACACAGCAAAACTTTCCCCCCTTTTTTTAGCAGTGGCTAAATTTCAAGGCTGAATGTATTTTTTTTACATTTCCAGGTTTGCAGTGTGGAGTTTGACAGAAAAGATGTAAATATGAACAAGCTGGTGGCCACATCGCTTGAGGGAAAATTTCATGTTTTCGATATGAGAACTCAGCATCCAACCAAAGGTTTTGCTTCCGTTTCAGAGAAGGTATGGGGAGACAGGATTTCTTAGTAAGAGACAAGCATTTTGGGTATCTGCTGTTGAAGAACTACAGGTCTAAAACTATTGTCTTTAATAATGCCCCTGTAATGGGCACAAACTGTGTGGCAGCATGGTTGGTGTGGCCCCTGGTGCAGCAGTGAAAGGGATTGTGTGTATCAGCTGCCAGCACTCATCCAGGTTTCCTCCCTTGTATAACCTGATACGTGGGTGTCTCTGGGTTCTGTTGCAGTTGCACCTCTGTGCACTCAGCTCTGCCCTTAATCTGAGAGTCATGTTTATTAGAGGCCATATTAAATTGTGATGAGCATGCAGATTCAAATCTTAAAATATATCCCCCCAAAACATGAGCCCTCTGTGAGCGCTTTTCGTCCTGCAGTCACCAGACCTCATATGAGACACAGAAGAAATTTCTTTATTTTTCTTCAGAACCAAGCATTTTTGGATTGGGATATTGAGGGTGAGTGAAAGAGTATACTGGAGAGACTTAGTGGCCTGCAGGCTGTTAAATACGGAGAACTCATAACCTTTTTCCTCCATCTGTGACCAATGCATTGATTAGTTTCTTTATAAAACGGGTTGTTGTGGGGTTTTCTTGTTGAGGTGGGGTTTTTTTGTTGTTTCGTTTTGTGAACACAATCTGGTGATAATAAATCTGGAGAAGAAGAACTTTTCTGGTGAAGTTCTTCTCCAGGAATGCCTAAATTAGAAAAAGCTGAATTTCAACTTAACATCTTTATTATTTTCCATACCACCATTCAAAGCAGATAAGATGTTGTCAGTCCTGTCATTAGATGACACAAAAAGTATTTGCTGAATTAGTGTTTGTGATAATCAAAGCATGAAAATGGCATTTCTTCCGTTCACTGCATTTAAGCTTTTCCTCTTGGATATTTGCAGACAGATACACAGTAAGTCAGAGTATGTGTGTTGGTTTTATTTCCCTAAGTGATTTCTGTTGCTATGGGATCTTGCCATGCCCTGGCTAAGATGTAAATTGGAATTGTAGATTGTTTGCACTATATTCCCTTCCAGTAATGATTTTAAGAGATGTCAGAGAGTGAAATTAACCTTGTGGTGACTGTG
This sequence comes from Psittacus erithacus, assembly GCA_009867235.2. NCBI lineage: Eukaryota > Metazoa > Chordata > Aves > Psittaciformes > Psittacidae > Psittacus > Psittacus erithacus. Next base: position 42,838 of record WYDI02004247.1, on the reverse strand, counting down.
TCCCCTAAAAGCCTGGCAATCCTGTAGTTCCACAGCAGTTCCAAAAGACATGCGTACACAGCCACTTTACTTCTCTCTAACCTTGTTCATGTGGCCAGTCTCAAAGAAGTTGAAGCATCAGTGAGTAGTGGCCTTGATAGGGATGCTGCCTTATCCCTGTGAAGACCAGGGTGTGTTGGAGGCCTTGACTTGGCTTCTCCTATGTGGGAACTGGCCGCTCCTGTGGCAGCAGGTCGGAATGCATGTTCCAGTATCCATGAGAAAGCCAGATGCTCTTCACACAAGTGATTGCTGTGTTAATTGCATCTGTAACTGACTTCTATAAAACACTGATTTTTCTTTATTAGGTGCAAAAATCTACCATCTGGCAGGTTCGACACCTACCACAGAACAGAGATATATTTATGACAAGTGGAGGAGCTGGGAGCCTTCACCTCTGGAAATAGTAAGTGATCACTCTCCAGCCTGCAACAGGGGGAATAAGAAACAAGCCATTTAATGTTTTGAGAAAGAATCTAAATGATGAGTTAGGGTCCCACTTCCAACCTCAGAATATCTAGTTAAAATTATTGCTTACAAATGTAGCAGAAAGGGTAACTTTGGGGTCAGTACTTGATCTGGAAGTTGAATTTTTGGGTGACATGGTTTAGTGCGAGGGGTCCCTGCCCACGGCAGGGGGGTTGGAACTTGATGATCTTGAGATCCTTTCCAACCCTAACTATTCTATAATTCTATAATTAATCCCTAAAAGAATGTGACAACTGCACAGGTGAATTTTATCCTTGTCAGTTTTCTTAATATAATCAAGATCTAATTATATCCTTGGTTAACAAGGTGATAAATGGAAGAAAACTGATTTCTTAAAATTCTTTCATCGTATGAATTATGTCTGAGAAGAGCATTGAAAGCCTGGACTTTTAATGATTCTTATGTTTGCGTCTTCTTATGTTACATGGCAAAATAATTCAGTCATCCTAAATGCAGTGAAATAGGTGTGCTGTTTCAGAGGGATAGCTGAGATAAAATTTTCTTACCTGTGGCAAAAGCCAAACAGTTAAAAAATGAAGGGCTATAGGAAAGAACTGTCAGGATTCAATTCAAATGAGGCTTCCTGCCCCATTTTTTCTTTCATGAAATGCTTACTAAGTATGCAGTGCGGATATAGCTGGGTATGAGAAACCCGGTCTAGTGGAAGGTGTCCCTGCCCATGGCAACGGGTTTGGAACTAGATGAGCTTTAAGGTCCCTTCCAACCCAAACTGTTCTGTGATTCTATGATTATTCATTATTGTTAAGGCATTTGTTTGCATTATCTACAGAACAGAGAAAACCTTTCTTTTAAAAATAAAAGAGGATAATGATGTGTTTGTATCAGTGAATTCTAAGTGCAAGTTTTTGTTTTCCTTATTGCCAGCGAGTACCCAGCTCAGCGCTCAAAGAAGGATTCTGAAGGAACCGAGATGGGGGTGGCAGGTTCTGTCAGTCTCTTGCAGAATGTGACTCTGTCAACACAGCCGATTTCTACCCTAGACTGGAGCCCTGACAAAAAGGGATTGTGTGTTTGTGGTGCCTTTGACCAAACTCTGAGGGTGCTGATAGTTACAAAGCTTAACAAAGTCTGACAAGAAAACTTGAATTTCTGGTGAGAAAGCAGAATAGTCTGCAGCCTGTAAATATGGGAGGGAGAGCCCTCCTCTTCCTAATTTAATTTCTCCCTTACTAAAACTGAATTAAAGAAGTAGAAACCAGATCTTTCTATTGAAAGTTGAGATATATGCAGTGAGAGTTGTCTGACTGATTGTGCCACAATGACTTGAAGTTGCCTGGGCACAAAACTTTTACCTTCTAGAAATGTGAATTTACCTTTAAAATAAAAGGTGCCTTTGTGTTAGCTCAACCTGTAATTTCAGAAATCACTTTAAATTGTTTGTGTTCGGTTTAATCATAGTGCAAATCTGTTCAGACTTGTTAAATAGTTTGGCTTTTTTATATATAGTATTGTCCATATGCATTCATGCTATGGAAACTGTTATATACTTCCTCACAGAAACTCTTTATGTTATTGCTATATTGATTAAAGCATTTGTTAGAAGACTTAGTTTCTATACTGTATGAACGAATCCTATAATGAATGCTGAAATATTCAGGTTTAATAGAGTAAGCTTTTTATTGAAGATTATATTGAAATTAAACTGTTGAGCAAAATGCACCTTTTTATTATTTTAGTTTGGTTTTGTAACAAGTTTTTATGTGCTGTTGTTTTTATATCTGTTCACAACTTGGTATTCTGCAAATAAAATTACATGAAGTGTTGTCTTAGTATGAACAAAAAGTATATTATTCAAACATCCAGAGATCTAGAGAAGGAATGTACTTGTATAGGTTTACAACAACAGAACTTAGATAAAACTGAACTTATTTTGCAGCACGTCTCTAAGACTTAGCTCCATCAGGAAAAACGCGCCTTTTTTTAATGGACTCAGTATTTCTTCAAAACCTGATGTCCCTGAGTAGCTTTGTTACCATAGTTCCACCTGAACTTCACTCTGTAATTCCCCTTATCTCCAGTATGTTTCTTTTCTGATTTTCACCAGTGTGTGCTGCTGCCAGTTCTTTTTACCAGGCGTGTCCAGTTACTGTCCTCCGTTTGTGGGTGTATGGTGAGGGCTTGCTTAATTTCAGTAAGCTCTGATGATTTCATTTGTTACATCTTTGGTATTAGCTTTCTGCTGATTTGTATGTGCATATGCAAGTTTCAGGTAAAAGTGTTTCACTTTTCCTGAAACCAGACTGTGATGGGAAAATGTTGGCTTTGTCCAGGTTAACAACAAAAAAGCTCCTGTGGGGCCATTTGCAAAGCAGCTCTGTTTTCTTCAACTTTGGAATGAGGAATTCCTATCTGACAAATTCAGGTGAGTTGCATTAATCCTAATCTAGGGACTGCTCCTGAAAACTAGAGGCTGGTTTGCAGGGAGGTGCTAAAGGCCTTATGTCTTTACTGGTCCTGCCACCAACTGGTGTCCAAGAAAGGTGCAGGAGGAAGAGGGAACAGCCAAAGATGATGATGTGTTAAAGCAGGGAGGCAGTGTGGAAGCTAGAGGCTACTGAAAGTAGAAAGAGAACCTGGGCTGAAAGAAGAGGTGAGGAGCGACACTACGACTGGGATGAAATAGTGAGAGATGACAAACATGCAGACCTGGCACTCAGCGATGTCCTCAGGCTGCCGGGGAATAGCACTGAAACCTTTACCAAAGTTTATCTCCCTCTTCAGTGTGCTGGGGACTGCTGGGTCCTCTACTGCAGCAAGTCCCATGTTAGAGGGTGGTGTGGGTTTAAAAGGTCCACACGGATCCGAACTGGACCTTGCTATACTTCTAAGCTACTATGGTGTTACAGTTACTTATAATAAGAAATTACAGCTTCCCAAAATCTGGAAGCACAGCCCCTCCAAATAACAGCTTGTGTTAGAAAAATTACATTGGGAGAGCTTAATCACAAACTTGAAATGGAAGTGAAATGCAAATTTGCCTGTTAACTGTCGAGCAGCTCTGTTTCGGGGCGCATGAAGGGACAAAGTTCGGGCTGAGAGACTGGACTTTTTCTGTCATGCAAGATTCCAGCTAAATACAAGTGAGAGAAAATTGTCCTTACTAACTCCTGGGTATCTGAATTGATTAAACCAGCTAAGGACAAAGAGAGAAGGCATCTGTGGGTAGAAAAGGCTCACAAGCTATTAACCCTTGTGAAATGGAGAAATCATTAATGCCTTGTAGCAGAGCAGGGCCAGCAGGAAAATTGCAATTTACCATAAACTCCATGTGTCTGTGGAAGTCCATGGTTTTAATAGGTCACTGATCCTCAGCTCCAGCCTCCCTTCAAATTTAGCCTTCTATCTCAGGTTTAGCAATGACCAGCACGGATGAAAGCACAGTAACTAACAGTAATAGACTGGAAGGTACATGGAACTGTTAAAAAGCTCACTAGCAGTAAAGCAGCCCATAGGTTTGATCAGTGGGAATCTGTCTCCCTGTGAAGGAGGCGTCTTGCTTGGCAGCTTGGCACAGGGAAGGTGCCCCAGCAGGGCCAGAGCCATGGGGATGCCCTGGTGAGGGGGGTTCCCTGTGCTGTGAGCTGGCACCAAAGCTGCTGAGCCCAAGATACCAAGATCCCTGAGCAAGGGCTAATGAGAACTATCTGTAAAGAACATGTCATGCTGACCTCTGGTGCAGGTGCATGTGCAGGTTGTGCTTTGGCTTGGCAAGCGAGTGGCAGGTTGTGTGGCATCTTAGATGTACACAGGTCTGCAAGTGCTCTTTCAAGGAATGTAGGCTACATATTTGGTGGAAGGCAAAGATTTATGAGATCCAGCTGTCTTCCTTAAGACTTGATGCTTTGCTTTCAAGTGTAATACTTAGTGTAAGATTTTTTTGACACAAGTAATCCCATCTGCTTGTGTGCATAGCACAATGCTGAGAGCATATTCTGAAATAATTTTAACTGTTGTCCCTGTTCGGGTCCATCCCAGCAGGAGGGAATAGGGGGAACTACTGCTCTGCAATTGTAGCTGCAGCTTTGGAAAGCTGCGAGTGTGGAGTTCAAAGAATCAGTTCAAGTGCTTTGAGTCTAAAATCACTGTTCAAAGATGGCCTCCATTAGCTTTGTGCTGTAAATAAGATATACCCACCAAAAGGTACGCTGGGCAGCAGAAATCTGTGGAAATACGGTTTCTTTCTGAGTCAAGCACAGAGTAAGGGCAGAAAAAGCTCTCAGTGTAGCTACCTGTGAGGGAAAACAAAGAATTCCTGAGTGTAGCACTGAGCTGTTGGTGGTATTTCTATTACGTACTTGGCCTGCAGCAAAAATGTCCATTATACCAACAACTCCAGGGGGAGCCCCTAGTGAGCCTACATGATGGTGATACAAATTAGAGCAAGAATTAATAAACAACACTTCTTAAAGCTCCATGGACCTCAGAAAGCTGAAATGTGTGTTACATCTGGGTCCTTAATTTTGGAGTTCACACTATTTGTTGTTTTGAAAATCAAGGAATGCATTTCCCTCATGAGTAGCTGGTTTGATGAAAATACGTGATGGTTTGCATAGCAGGAGTTTGCAAAAAGCAAGAGAGCTGGAGGGAAGCACAGGTGAAGGGTAGTGCTGCCCTTGCTCAGGGAAGGTGGGTGGCTGTGTCTGTGTACCTAAGAAATGAAAGACAGCTCCTGGCTGGAGAGGAAAGCTGTTGCTAGTGCCTGTACTATGTTGCCTCTCCTCAGCAGATTGGATTTCTGCTTCTCCCAGGCTGAACAAGAAACTTAATCAGACCAAAAGCTGCCTGTGGCAGCCTAGCCTGCTCTATTTATAGTCCTTTCCCCTCTTGCTCAAGACTGAGACCTTCCCTCTGCAGGCTGAAGAAGCGTGTTCTAAATAAAATCATAATGCACAGGGCCAAATCCTCTGATGCAGCTCGGAGGAGCACTCTGGAAAACCCCTGCCTTGCCCAGGGCCAAGGAATGGAAAGTGCTACTGAGTTTAGTGGCTCTACCGCGAGTGACCACATTCAGCCAGTATATCTGCTTGGCAGCTACCGCTTGTTTCCTGCGCAAACCATCCCTGTTTATGGGCATGACTGCAACCAGAACACTGGTACATGTCACACAGTTTTGGTGGTGGTTTGGTTTTTACCAGGTGTTGCCCAAATCCCCAGCTATTACAAATCAGTTGGGTTTTTTTTCTTTCACATCAATACAGTGGAATATTTGACTTTCACCATTTGCACGGGTCCTTGGAGATTACAGCCCTCCAGGGTTTCTGTGCAGGTAGTCTGTAGTTGGCAAGTGTCAGTGAAAAGGCAGGGAAGTTTTGCAGGATCCTGCAGCAAAGGGGATCACAACAGAGTATCTTTTCCCAGTAATACTCTTCAGTGTTACACTCTTTACTATTTGTTCTGGACCAGCTAGCAACTAGCCCAGTAACTTGCTGGTGTGATTCAGGAATACAGCGTGAGCAGGAGGTATTCCTAATAGGCAGCCTGTGTGTGGCAGCCCTGCTTTGGAGACCATCTCCATTAAATAGCGCAGTCACAAGCTATGCCAATTGGTCTCTGAGCCAGAGAACAAGCCTGTTCAGTAGTAAAGCTATAGCCTCCAGGACAGATGTGTCTGCTCCAGTTTTCTCTACTTCCAAGAGATCTCCTTCCCCCCTGCCTGTACTCCCCTGCCTCCACCACGGTAGTAAATCTTTAGTCACCATCTACAGATCTGTGGATGTGCAGAGAGAGCCAGGCTGCAGAACCACGTGGAGGTACCTCTGAGTTCCCTCCTTTATCGAGCATGGCAGTAAAAACAGCCTGTGCAGAAGGCACAAACTGGGGTTCCTGTCCCAGACCAATGGCTTCTCGATCTCTTGTCAATGTGCAGGAGGCCGCCCAAGGCTGCCAGTCTCTCGAGGTACTTCCTGATCATGACATTACACCCTGACCTTCTTAAACATGGCAGTGAAGCTGAAAGTTTTTCATCACTACGAAAAGCCCATCAGCAACATAAATAATGCAAGCACAGGCAAGCTCTCCTGAGTTGCTTGGGATTTGAAGGTTATGAAACATTTAAGATACTCTCTGAAGCCAGAGGACATGTGGGTTGCAGAAGGCATTAAGGCCCCCAGAACTGCAAAGCAATTGAGATCTAAAGGGACCTTTTTGTGTGGCAGTGATTCAGAAACAGTAGCTCAGCCTGATTACCAGTCTGCATTATAGCAGTTGTCCACTGTTTGACTGATCCAGTCTTGCAGTTGAAACTACTTTCTTTCAAATACATTACTGGTTAAGTCTGCAAGTCCCAGCTGCTTCCAGTTCCTTCTCTTACAAGTGCAGGCTGCTTACATGAAAACCCACCACAGACAATACTCATGTTTCATAACATATTGAGGACCCAATTTTTTGTGTGAACATTTCTGTCAGCACAAAATGCTGCTTTATCCTCACTTAGCACAGATGTGAGGCACAAAGACCTAAGTTGTTCTTATTTGTAGATTTGCTGGGAGCACTAAAGGAGCTGCACCCTCTTGTCCCCTTCCTTGTGTCACAGAGCATAATGGAACCATGCACCTCTTATACTACAGTTGTAGCTGTCTCTGGCTCTGGCTGGAGCACCTCTCCTATACAGACAGGCTGAGAGAGCTGGGATTGTTCAGCCTGCAGAAGAGAAGGTTCCAGGAGACCTTACAGTAGCCTTCCAGTACCTAAAGGGGGCCTACAAGAAATCTGAGAGGGACTTTTTGCAAGGACATGTAGTGACAGGACAAGGAGAAATGGCTTTAAACTGATAGAGGGGAGATTTAGATTAGATATAAGGAAGAGGTTGATTACTGTGAGGTTGGTGAGACACTAGCACAGAGTGCCTAGAGAAGCTGTGGCTGCCCCATCTCTGACAGTGCTCAAGGCCAGGCTGGATGGGGCTTACAACAACCTGGTCTAGTGGAAGGTGTCCCTGCCTATGGCAGGGGGTTGGAACTGGATGAACTTTAAGGTCCCTTCCAACCCAAACTAGTCTGGGATTATGCTGGGATGTTGCTCCACCCCATCCTGCATCTGTCTGCCAGAAATAATCCAAGATTGGTAATGTCCTCTGTATACTACAGGTTTTTCCCTCCTACTCTCTTAAATTTTTGTCTTTTGCTTATTGTTTAAGATTTCTGAGGCAGAGACAATCTTCTCAGGAGTATTTCTAGCTTGGAGCACTGCGAGCCTCAGGTTTCTAGGCAGCACTGCAGCAATTATGAGAAATACCAACAAAAGGTAGGTGCAGCTAATGGAATCTGTTCAGTTCAGTGGCATCCCATGCTAAACTGTTCATTTTCTGAGTCATCAATCTTCCTGCAGAGATGACAGAATCTCTCCTTTGTGTTTCTTTCTGGCATAGCTCAACCAGGCAGGACTTTGTGGCCTGTTTAGCAGATGTGGAGGATAGATCCTGCTGCCTTACAGAAGTGCGCAGTGGCATGGGCGTGTGGCATCTTCATATCCAGTAGTGTTTTCCCTTCCTGACATTCACATTCCCTTCCTCCCACATCCTGCTGTTGCAGAGTGTATGAGAAACATAAGAGCAGCCATACTGAGCAGACCAAAGAGCTTTCCAGTCTCATAGCCTGCCTCTTCAGGAACAGATAAATAAATGTAAATAAATAAAGATAAATAAATGTAAATAACTGCTTTAAGATGACAACTGCAATTTGGGTCCTAAGTTTAATTTACTCCTAAAGTTGTCCTAGGCTTCCCACTAAAATTAAGTTGGAATATGAAACATAAGGTTCTACTGACTTTATGCACAGAAGCTAACAAGTAAGAATGGTGGAATGCTAATGCGTTTAGAAGTAAATCTCAGCTTCCAATACAATTTACTTCAACAATCTTAGGGAGAGAGACAGCTATAAAGAATTACAGCTTTCCATACTAATTGGAAGAAATGCAATCTTAGAGCAGCATCAGAACAAATACTCTACACATGGTAGATTGCTTTCAATTTATTTCTACAGTTTCCATGTATAAATGTATATAACCTAATAGATATATCTACATTCAGCAAATAAAGCTTTGTATGTAAAGTAACTAGATATGGTGGCCAGCACTTCACCACATCCTGTCATTTAATCTAGTTGGCATGAACACGAGCTCTTTTGATCTGTACTAACTATCTTTATCTCAGTGTAGATCTCGCCCTCCCTATCTGTTATGTCAAAAAGGCTTTAATCAGAGGGTTTAAGCTAGTCTTATTGAATTATATTATTTTTCCTCCCTAAAACAAAGCTACATCAAGCTGTTTCCTTCTTTCCATGTAGGTTCACATCTGTATGTTGATTAGAAATGTTATATTTTCAAAAGGGCAAAGAGCCTGTGTTTAGTAGGTTTAAAGCCCGTCTAATTTAATTTGAGTGAAGAAAAAAACCCCACATTTCCAGAGCACTTTAACTGAAAGGTGAGTCTAAGTTCACTTGGGTTTATGCTGCCACATACGCTGTCCCCAAATCCAGCAAGCTGTATCACGAGATGGAAAATTCTGGTGGTCACTCTTCCACTGTCCTAAGTGTCACTGCTATAGGCTTTTTAGTTCCCGAAGATGTGAGACATTCCTGTGAGTTAGCCTCAAGACTCTATTTCCCTTCTTACCCTATCTAGTGGCAGGACACAAACCTGGCAGCCAGATATCTTGGGCTCTCATTCTGGACTCACCATCTGCCTTGTAATAAATCACTGTAAAATATCTGTTCCTGACCTGCCTCCCTGCTCATATCTGGTCTCTGTAGAATACAGGCAGAGGCATACTTACAATAAATATGCCATTGAGCCAGGAAGCTGTCTGTAACTGTCCTTTTGCGAATGTCTGTCTTCTGACATACCAAAGGAAACATCAGATACTCATCCCTTTTCCACTGAGTGCAAGTGCACATAGACAAGCAGGTACTGGCCAACAGACGGATATTCATGCTCCAGCTTACTCCTGCTACACCCTCTTCTGGTAACTTGCTGGTCTGCCCACACATCAGAGCAACATTTATTACATTACATTACATTGCAAAGAAACAGGCCTCAATCACAAAATGCCTACCTCAGAAATGCCCAATGTGGCCGAGATCCTTCAGACACAAGTGTACTACATATATTAACGTCCCCCAAACTGGTCTGCTCACTCTGACCTGGGATTTTAAAGGGTACTGTCTCATATTCTGCTTTTTAATGATTTTGGCCATAACTTGACTTTAAATATGCCTGGCCAGGAGCTGTCGTGAAGCGGTCTGCAGCTCAGGTAACACTGGTGCAGACTAATTCACTCCTGAAATAGTTTCAAATGTGATGTCGCACAAGTTTAGACAAATACATTTTTAAATGCAAGCTACAGACAGAGGTTTTAGTTTCATCACAATGTAGCTGTACTTTCGCTGACTTGATCTCATTTAAGTCTGCTTTGGTTTAGCATTTTCAGTATGGTTGCTGAATCTCTAGAGGTTTAAGACAGAGACGGACAGAATAAAAGGGAATGTTCTCTGCTTGGATGTACCGGCTTTCCAGTAATTGCCAGAAAGGGCTTATGGTGGACACCTGATAAAAGTGTCTACTTAGAAAGGCTGAATTATTTAATGAAGTAGCTCTGCTGCTCTCATTAAAGCTCTCATTAAAAGGCCAAAAAGAGTGATTAGTGTCAGAAGAAGCCAGACTTGCAGACAAAGCAATTCTACTGCCTCATTTTCTCCCTTAGGATGACTACAGGTGCCTATTACAACCACCTTTTGCTTTTGGTTGGATTTTAGCGTCTATATTTTTATTCTGCTGATGATTTATTAACCCTTTTGTTACAAGTAGGTTCTAGCATCCTTCTTTGATTCACAGCAGACTCACAGAAGAAGAATCTAGGCTTTTTTTTTTATGTTCTATCTGAGCATCTTCAAAAGCTTTTTCAGTGGCATTGTTTCTGGGAGTTGCAGTTGCCACAGCTGAACTGTAAGTCAGGCTGTGGTGCTTTGCATGACCTAGGCTGTAGGGCACAGTGATTCCACTGAGGTCCAGACTACAGGATTTGGCCTCCACATCTACTCCACAAAGAACGTAGACTCTGCAGGAGTCAATATATAGTACGTACAATGAATAAGATACATAATAACAAAGGAGTAATTACATTAAAGATGCCTGTCACTTCGACTACTTTGGAGAAAATATTCAGGATTGTTTTCTGTTGTTTTGCGAATGACAGAGGAAAATCAATAATCATTCATAGGCCTCTCAAATGAAATGGCTTCCATTAAATGCCAGATGGCAGCAGAGCTTTTCTTGGATAGATTTTTTTATAGATATCCATACATAAAATCATAAAATATTTTCAGAGTGGCACCAACTCAAAAAAAGTGAATTACATGAACTGTATCTCAGTCAGGTTTTGGCTGGGACAAATGTAAATCCTTGACTCCTCAGTCTTTGCTCAAACAAGCAACGCAGCCATTTAAAGCAGAAAAGGAATGCTTCAAGAAATTCCAGGGCTGACCGCTCTCAGTATAGGAACTCCAGTTAACTGAACAGGAGTATAAACCTGTTTCACTTTGCAGCCAGCAGCCTATCTATAACAAACGTAAACCACTAGAAGGAGACAGAGAGCCACATTGTATGATCATGAAATTCTCCGAGTACAACCTGTACTGCATTAATGTTCTACCTGGTTACAAACTACAAACAGTCGGCTGATTCTTAACATTGATCAGCATGTGTCACATTTTCCTTTGATCTTGTAATTGAAACAAAATATTTGGTTTAGGAAATAAGACTCTGGCAGAAACTTCTACCTAACATTTGGTAAATCAATTAGTTTATTAATCAACTTCCCTCTCTGTGTTTCCCAACCCGTGACATGTGAATACTGAGGTAAGAATGAACTAAACATATGTCAAGTGTTCTGAGGTCCTTATAAACACTTGGTGCACTGAAAGTGTAAAGTGTTGTTTTCTTTAGGAGTGCAGGCCTTGCTATTTCTCTGCTTCTCTTCAGGCCATTGCATTTCTTTATTTTTTGAAAACACAATCTCTCCTAAATTCCCTTTAACGTACAGTGCATAATTCTGTAGTTGCTCCAGTAAAAATGAACAAGAGAAAATCATTAAGACTGTGGTTTTTGAAAACAAGAAATGGTTATGAAAATTCAGAGAAACATTTTATTATTACACTAAAATATTAACAGTAAGCATACCACTCCCTACCCCAGTGGTTCTACTATGCATATGTGCATCCCACATACAGCTGAAAGACTCTTAAAGAATCCCCATGTTTGCTGCTTTCATAAACACTCTGTTATGAAAAAAAAATCTGCATTATTTTTGCAGCCATTTTTGGTTGAAACTGAAACCCTAAACCTCTGCATCTCCTGGAGGAAAAGGAGAGGACAAGATGTAAACAAGTAACTACTCCATCTGAAGATCTTTAGATACGCTTCCAACTGGGAGCAGGGAGACTCATTTGCAGTTCATACTGATTTAATTAGAAAACACATAGTATAGTACTCAGACGTAACCCAACTTATTAAAAGGAAGCTAATTTTTGCAATTATTTTGAATTGCATTGAAGGCACAGGGAGGTGCACCCAAGCTAGGTAAGACCCCAAACTTGTAGTCCTGCTCGCCCTATGAGTACCTTCTTCCCCCTTCTTCACCCTTGACCTTGTCCTTCTTCAGACTGGACCTGTTTTCCTCTAGAAACCCTGATGCTGAGTAAGCCAGCTCTGCACATTCCCTCCAGGCAACAACCAGCCAGAATTTAACCAGCCACATGCACTCCTGAATAACCTGTAGCTGAGAAGAGGCCCTCTTCAACCACACTGAAAAGTTCCAGTGATCCTATCTCAATCTGCCTTGCAGGGGAGAGGCTGCAGGCTTATTTACAATAATGTTCCGCGGGAGCTCTGAACAGAAAGGAGGCAGAAGAGGTCTTTGGCTAGCAATACCAATACTTTTGATGTGGATGCTGACTTCCGTTTCACTATTTATCAGAATGCAAATCTGTAAAACGCGGATCTTATCTTTAGGAGCCACAGCTGTGTTTGTGCAGTCTTCCACTCAGCAAGCTCTTGCAGTGCAGAACTATTAATCCACTGCACTTTGAAACCGGATTTATTTGCTGAAATCTTGAGGAGAAACAGGGTAGAAATTACAACCAGTAATGCTGTTAGAAGCCAACCCTCATTTGAGGACGAGGTGAAGATGTGCAACCTGTCAGAAACCGCTGAGATGCCTCCCTGTAAACAGGAGATCTCCAGCGTTAAGGCACCACCTCCAAAACCATTTTGTGCCTTCCTTTTCCCAGGAAGCAACCGGAAACACTTGGGAACAGCTGGGACACGCCGGCTGTTTACCTCCTCCATCTAAACGAGCTGCGAGACGAAAAGCAGGTTTTCTGCCTTAAAACAGCGCGCCCGAGTCTTGCTCTTACGGACAGAAGCCGCTGCCATCACCGCACCCGGCGCAGCACCGGCGCTCCGGCCACGGCGCGTTTAACACCCATCACTCTCGCCTCTTCCCGTTTCCCGGGGTCGCCCCACGGCGCCGGCAGTGACGTCACGCTGTGCGCCGGAGGAGGCCCCGCCCGTTTGTCGCTCTCCGCGCGCCCGGAGGTAAGAGCGGCTCCGTCGCCTGCCCGCACCCGCGCGTGGGGTTGCGCGGGCATCCCCCGCCGTTCCCCGAGGTGGGCCCGCCCGCTCCCCGCCCCGCCGCCCGGTGGTACCGCGTGGGGCCCGGGGTAATGGCGGCGCAGGGGGTGAAGGCCTGCGTTGGGTAAGGGGCCGTTCGCAGCCCTTCGTGTGGCTTGAGGGGTGTTTCAGAGGCGTTTGGAGAGTGGGGAGTGCGCTGTTGGGAGGCAGGGCCTCTGGTGGCTGTTTGCGGGTGGGTTATCCCCGCGCTGAGTTTTCAGTCTATTGAGAGCCGAGGAAGTGAGGGTGGGGAACACGGTTGGTGTCGGACCACGGCAACTGAATGCATTCGGGGAGTCGGGTCGAGTACTAAAATCCATTATATCGTGGCCCCAACGGGTCGGTGAGGTGCCTCGTCTTTCACAGAGAAAGGGTTTTGGTTATAAACTGTTGAGAAGGCCTCGGTTTGCACACATGCCTGTTTCACCTGGTATGCATGTGATCAGGGAGCCCATGTGTTAGCCTAAGAGCTGAGCCAGGCTTCCAGGGGAGACCTAAGCCAGTGTGACACAGCCGAAGTTGTTCTGTTGTTACTGTCTCAAACACGTGGATGATTCTCCGTGCCTTCCCAGAACTGAGGGTCGGGTTGTGTGCTGTACTGATTTTGCTAGTGAGCATAAAATCAATTTAATGTGTTACTTATTTAGTTACCCCTAAAAATGAGATAGAGGCTTTCCAGTCAGGGTCATACTTTGAGGAGGGTTGTACCTAGGAAGGCTGTACCATAGGCAGTAAGCAGTTACATTCCTATTAAAGCTTATTAAAACAGTGTTGCATCTCGAGCACACCAAGAACTTAGTAACTGTAAGAAGAGTGTGTTTTTTAAAGAGAAGATACAGCTTGTACATACAGGCTGTGGTTAAAATGGTTGGTATTCTTTCCCATTAATTGAAAGGCAGGTGATGCTTTAGGTTATTAAGCTCAAGTGTTTTGTGAAAAGGTAGATCTCATTACAGTTCTCTTATGTTGCTGCAAAGGTAAAGATGCCCCCTTCCTTATTGTTTGTTCACATCTGACTGCAAGCTCAGTTGCTGCTAGCAACTTAAAAGGGACCTTCACTTGCAAATTAAACTTTATCTTATGCTAATCTAAAGACTTAATTTTTGAAGCAATAATTGAAAGACTTGATTGTAAAATAAATCAAAATTGAGGGGTATCTGCCACATTTCTTGGGTTTAAAAATAGAAAAGAGCGCTGCCAATCCAAAATACTTGGATATTGCTAATCCTGGGGCAGTATGACCCTTGCTAAAGATATCAGAACGCACTTAACACAAGGCCATACCCCAGAATGTGAGAAACTTGGAAGACAGTGTGAGAATTCTGAGGCTTCCTATCGGAGATGTGGTGCAGGAGTCACACAGACCTTTATGCTGAGCGTGTTTCTTTTTGAAGTGGCTTAAGATTTTTAAAATAAATTCTTAATTGGTGTAATTTGTTTGCTTTTTGTATGAGCTGCCTGCTGCATTTCATAAAGATTATTTGCTTGCAGTGACAGCAGTAGAAAATGGTAGGATGTATGTGCAATGGTGAACTGAGAAGAACGTCAGTGTCTTTAAATAAACAGTGCTCTGGGATGGTACTGGTCAGCACAGCTCCAGCTAGGTGTTACAGAACTAAGCTGGAAAAGGCAGCACAGAAAGAAGAAACAGAAGTGGCTGAGTGGTAATAGTGAGAGTGAAGCTTGATATTATTAATTTTATAGATAATACAATAACAGACTGAAGGTTTTGAGGCTGCAGACTTTATTACCTTTGTCTGAGCTCTCTTTCTTCACTTTACCTGCTTTACTCTGTTGCTTATGCAGGCTTGCTATAAGGCATTCTGCTGGGCCTCAGGATACACCCCACGTTTAGTTACATCTTCCCATAGGCAGTGCTCCCTCATGCCTGCTGTTCTGCATAAACTCCATTTTTCTGTGCTGGGAAATTGCTCAGGCTCCTTTTCGCAGCTGCCTGTATTATCCTGGTGCTTTGTTCTCCCTTCTGTGCCAGGCTGTGGTTACTGCCATACCTCTCTTACTGTGCCGGGCCAGGGTACACTGTTGTTCTGCATCCTACAATGTTTTATTTCATCTTTTTCAATCCCTGTGAAAACAATGTGTCCCCAATTAGTTTTCCCTAGTAATTCCTCACTTCTGTGATTTTGCACATCCCTTTTCTCCATGGATGGTAGTTGGCCTCCTTTTTGTCAGGTTATCAGCTCTTAGATTCTCTTTATGGGAGAGATAGAAGAGATTTTCCCTATTTTTTTCCTGCATCAGTAAGATTGGTGCTTAGAACACAACATCCCACACTTACTGTTCAACGACAACAACAAAAAAAAGGATAAATACACTTCTTGTAGTTGAACAGGGTCTTGTTAGCACAGTAAATGAGCAGCCAAAAATAGACTGGGGTTGCTAAAAGTGGAGAAAGGTACTGCTGCATGGGATATAAAGGTGGTTAGCAGTTTAAAAGGACGAAAGAAACTCCTTGGTTTTAATTCTGGATATTCATGGTGCTGATACAAGTGGAGAGCAGCAGCAAATTTTAGAAAAGGTACTAAACTCCATGGTTTAGAGCACACAGTAACTATAGACTGGAGGTTGGTTATTTTGTGTTCTCTGCAATTTGGTAGGACAGAAGTATTCAGCATTAGTTGTTGTCATGAATAAAAACTCACTGTGTGTAAACTGTTTTGTGCAAGGAGGGAGTATTTTCCTGTACAAGAAGTTCTGGCTAGGTTCAGTGCAACCAAAAGTATATGTTTTAAAGACCAGTTTAGACGTACAAATGTAAAATTGCTTCAAAGCCTGAGTCTTGAACTAAGCTGTGGTGGCATAGTCTGAGTGTGAGAGCTTTTATGAAGACGCCTCACTAAGAAGTGTTCTGGACATACGGAAAGAAAGCTGGTTTTATCATTGTACTTACTAACGGATGTACTAACAGGCTGGAGCTGAACAAGAGCCAGGGGATACTGGATTGCTCAGGAGAGGAATTGACTGTCATCAAAGATGTGGAATCTAGGACAGCTGAATACAGAGAATAAAAATGTTCTACGAGTCATGCGGACTGAGTTGAAGGTTTACATCAAAGCTGGTTTGTGTGGATATAGATGGGGCTGTAGTGAATCTGCGTGGTTTAAGCCAAGCTGAGATACCTGTTTTCTCACATGATACCCACCATGGGCTGAAGTGTAAGTGAGCCTGAAAAATATTATTCCCTCCCTTTAAATTTTAATCTTAGAATCGTAGAATCAGCTAGGTTGGAAAAGACCTTTAAGATCACCACATCTGACCTCACCCCTGGACTTGCCAAGTCCACCACTAAACCATGTCACTAAGACCCTCATCTTCTATCAGAATAACTTTGCAAATCCTTTGAGGCTCAAAAGACATTCTCTCAGTGGCATCAGCAGGAGCCTGATGGCTATGAGCTGTGCATGCTGAGATGCTGACAAGCAGAGCTTTGAAAACTGGGTTAAAAATGATTGCTCAGCTGTTGCCCATTTATAATATAGTGAAAATTTGGGTAACTACCATGGCTTAAGTTGCTATATTTTTAAGGGGATCAAGATAAGCCTGTTGGTGCATACTTGGTATTTCATGGTAGGCTTAATTACTTTTGTGATGGAAATCTTTCTTGCAGACAAGATTGTGAGTTGCAAGCATGCTCTGACTAATTGTAGTAGCTTTGACCTCCAGCTGCCCCAAGCTGACTTGAGAAGCATTAGTAGCAAAACAGATCTGTGGATGCAGCGATGACTAGTGGGCAGCTAATTATTTATTAAGCAGCAATAATGCCGAGGAGCATCTGTCACAGATTAGAGCCTGTTATATTTAAACCTTTGCAAACATGGAATAAAGTGTATTTCTTTGCCCAAAAGAGGTTTGTCATCAAATAATTTAGTCATGATTGCTGGTAGCTTTAAGATGCCTGTTGCTCTGTTGTCATCTAGCCACAGCAGTGAACTACAGTGTTAGAGCAGAGGGGAGATCTCTACTGTGCTTACACATCAGCTACATTCACTACAGGCTGAGTCAGAGCTCAGGAGAGGGAGGACAGCGTCAATTTTCAGGAGCTGACAGAGATGGTTTGTCACACTGATGTTGTTAATGCATTTGTTTTGAATTTGAGAGCGTTTTTGTATGCTTCAACCAAAAGGGTTTGGGTTTGTTTTGGTTTTCTCTGTATAATCTGTAAAATATGCATGAAAAGAAGGAAAGTCTAATCTGAGTTTTGTTAGATGAATTATATGAAAAAAATCTGAGCTCAGTACAAAGACAAAGACTTCTACTGGTTAAAAAGCAGGTAAGAATTAACATGAAGTGTGAAGCAAGTTGCAATATTAGGCAGAATGAAGGATGCCAAATTACTTTTGTCTCCTGCTTGCATGTACAAAGTATTCAGAATATGCTGTATTTATCCTGAACTTGTAGTTTTAATTCCAGTTGAAAGCCATGTGTATAATGTTAACACTGAGCACTTTTAAATTATGTCTTTTGGGCTTTCCTATTGCCTTGTTGATATATGCATGTGGCTTCCATTACTTTCACCATGCATCTTCAGCAAAATCTCTCATAGAAGTACCCAGGGCCTAATTAGAGTTTATATCTTTCAGTATGACAGACACAGTTTTGCTGTGGGGGTGGGCAGGAAAGGAGGTTTGGTTTTGCTTTTTAAGCCAGCTGGCAATTACTTTCTAAGGCTTGTGTTAAAACACCAGATGTATTCAAAAATTACTCATAAAAGCCACCTCAACTTGTCTGCAGTTTCCCTTTTTCCTTTTCTTACCTTCATATGCCAGTCATGGGTGTGAAAGGAGTCTGCAGAGTTCTTCTCTTCATTCTCCTGAAAGATAAATGTGAAGATGGAGGATTCTGCTAGTTGTATTGTGCATAATCATCTGCATTTTGTTTGTTTTTATTTAAACGGCCTCTAAAGAGCATTTAACTCACTTGGATCTTAGATCAAAAGCCAGATTAGCACTATGGCAAGCTGCTTCTGATTTGTCACTTTTTTAGGCTTTATACAGTCTGCAGAAGATAATGTATTTTCTCTTGCTTTCTCTTTTTCATATTTGTGTATTTTCTGTGGTTTGTAATGTCTGGTATTTCCCTCCCCTCTTTGCAGGTTGAGTGTGTTACTTGCTGTGGTTTATAATACGTTGACTGGAGGGAAAACAAGGTGTTCCTTGCTTTCTAAGCAGAAGTTCACATAAATGTAGTTATGTTTCTGAATGAACAAGAACTTATTCAGAAATTTTCAGAAATCTCGGGATGTTCAGATGTGGAAACTCATAAGACAGTTTTTGATCAGACTTAAGTAAGATGAATAAATTTTCCCATGAAAAATGTTTACATTTGTGATTTAAAGTCCTTTTCTTCATCAAAGATACTTCTCTTTATGCTGTTTTCCCAAAAACTACATGGCAGTTTTTGTGGCTGGGGTTAAAAGGGGTAGTTGTTTCTTATAGATTGATGTTATGAAGTCATACCACATTTTTCATCACTATTGTTTGCCTTGGTGTCCTTAATCAAAGTGGGCCTTTTCTCTTCTGTTTTATGCTTATGGGTTGTGAACTTTGCAGTCTCAAAATTATAGATCTTATAAAGTATTATCATTGTGCACACCACCACAGATGTGTTCTGCATTGTGTCATTACCTGATAATGAAAATGCTGTCTTATCCTTATTTCCTTCAGCTTTCCCTATTATTCACATGCATACCCAGCAAGTATTTTTGTAACTTCTCTGAATATTCTCCTGAATGTTTCTACTCTCCTTAATTTTTTAAGCGGGGTCTCTGTGCCAAACAAAATTGGGTGAAAGTCAGCAAATTCATCAGAGAAATCCTGCGTGGTAAACACCAACTTCAGGAACTGGATTAAATTTTTCCTTGTTCAAAATATATGAATACTTGCAAAACTTTGAGGAAAAACTTGTTTGTGATTTAATAACCAAGACAGAACTATTGAGGGCAGTATAGCCTTTAGGTATGTTTAGAGTATCACTGATGTGGCCTTAGTTCCTCCCATCCTTGGCTTTGTCATTCTGCAGGTGGACTGTGCAGTCTATGTGTTGATTTTGGCAGACACAGTTTTGTGGAGTTTCCGGTGTACATGTTTCCTAATGTAGTGTAAGTTTGCTCTTGCTGATTTAATGTTATCAAAACTATTTTAGGCTGTTGACTGCTGCCTTATTGTTGGCATGTGCCAACACTGTAACATATCCTGCTTGGAGATTAGTAATGCTGAAACAACAGTCTAATGAGAGAGGTCCCTACGCAGCAGGAGTAGGAACTTGCTAGTTCCTGTTGAAATAAAAACACAAGTTCAACAAATTCTTCCCCCTCCCTGGGCAGAAGGAGCTGACTTATCAGTGAAGGGCACTGTACACAGGCTAATGTGCAGCTTCATGCCACTGAAGGCTGATGTTCCATTGAAGGTTTGTTTTTTTTTTCCCTTTCCTTGCCAATTGACAGTGTCAAATTCTTCATGACACAAGGGCAAACTTAATTCTTTCTCGTTCATGAGACAACAATCATAGCAAAATATATTTTGGACTGTATCTGTTATTGTTCCTTCTGTCATCCTGTTCTTTCTCTGCCTCATTCTTTAGGTCTAGCTTGGGATACTGGAAAGAATATCATATATGCTGTAGTGACTGTTTATCCTTGCAACTGCTGTAAAATAGCTTGAGTTAGTTTTGATTGATAACACATTGCTGCTACGGGTTTTTGTTGTTTTTTATATTCCTGCTGCAGTTGCTGGTGTTGATTCTCTGATAAAGGGAGAGAGAAAAGTTGGAATTTATCACTATGTTTGTGCCTGTCCATCAAATTAAGACCATAGTAGATTAAGTATTGCAGTGATAGTAAACTCTGTAGAGGACTGGACTGGATTGCATGTCTCTCCCTATATGTGCAAGTATAGTAAATGTGTATTGACAAACACCTTCTAACCAAGCTTAACTTTATTAACAGCAGTGAAAATCTAGTTTTTTCTGTAGCTTTGAATTATTTTTTTTTTATGCTGAGGTATATGAATAAAATTTAACAACATTGCTTCCACACTTTAATCAATCTAAGAAGGGTTGATTACGTCCTGGTTAGGACAGAATGAAACAAAAACAATACTAATGACAGAAATAATTGTATTGGCTTTTTGCCTTTTTGTGAGTAGCATTTTGTAGGTCCAGCTCAGCTTTCTTGCTTGGGTCCTCTCCAGCTGACTGAAGCAGTATTTACATGTGTGAGTTCCATGCTGGGGTAGTGAGGGGACCTTCAAAATGTCGTGGTTAGCATTGTCATTCTGTACTTGATCTGAAAACCACCTCTGACCAGGATGAAAAGCCATGCAGCTGAGTGGGATTATAATTTTTAACTATGTAAACAGCAACAGTGAAACTGTGGTTGTTAACTGGCTGATCCTATTTCTGAAATCATGCTGGTGTGGTTAAAACTGGAGTTGCAGAAAAGCTTGAGTAGCTTTCACATTGGTTTTCCTCCCAGTCTTCCTCCTGTTTGGCCTCTAGGAGACAATATAAATAAAAAGAAACCTCTTTCACACATACCATGCTCTTGCCAGGAAAACAGAATGATCAAGTTGTTATCTGGAACATACTCCAGTGATGTGACAGTTGTTTGCTCTTTCCTTGGTGTTTGCACTGAGTGTATGGCTCGGTGTTCATAATTGGAAGTGCAAGGTCTCCAGCTTATGTTAATTCCCTCTGTACTCAATGGTTGGGTAGTGAGATTACACTGATGCTAAGTAGGAAGGACTGCAGTGATCCAGGTGCTCCCACTGTCCTGATGTAGCTCACCAATGGGCATGAAAATTATGCTCTCTTTTCTGACAACATTGCCAAAGTTGTTGCTCAATCAGTAGAAGTTGTAGGAAATAATATATAAGTAACATTGACTCCTCATGATATGGGATGTATGATTTGAGAGGAATTAAAGGTATCAGCTGTAAGCCAGCAGCCAGATGGCTTGGCAGTTGCCGTAACGTGTTACCATGAATGCTGGGATCAAAAAGGAGTGCTTTGGGATTTTTCACCTCTTTGCTTATCTCACAGTTGCTGTGCGTAGATGTCTCTACGAGATTTCCAGAGTATTCTGAAATCCCCAAATCAGCTCATCTTTGTTAGCAGCAGAGTTACATTGCAGATTATAATACCCCATCGAGAATTAAGAAAACTGGATGCAGGTTCACAGGAAGAGTTTCCTGGACTAACTCCTAAATTTAGCACTGGAAGATGTTAACTGACCTTGACATAACTGGTGCTGCATAACCGCTTTAAAGCTGAAGTAATGTCTGCTCCTAAGACAGGCTGAAGCCATATCTCTGTTGTTTTTGTCTTTGTTTAGTGTCCTGCCTGTTGCTTGCTATAGCTCTTCATATACTGTGATTTATAGAGTGCTTCTTTTAAACAAGCAAATAATTTCTTTCTATCACAGACCATAAAAGCTTAATACTGGTTTGGGACTGTTATAAGAGTAGATAATACAGTCATGTCATTTGTAATGCTCCTTCATGCCATTTTGCACAGCAGTTAGGCGATACCCATGAAATTATAGGACCTTTAACTGTGTCACTGTTGGTATTACCTGCTAGAACTCTTCAGAAGTAGGCATTTCTTATAATGTTTAATGAATGTATAATAATGTTTTGTATTGTAAAATACAGTCTTTTGACTCTGTAGGGACTTAAAGAAAAGGATTATTAGTTTTGTTTCCTCTTTCCAGATGGAAGCATCAGATTATACCAACCCAGAAGAATACCCCACTGAAATTCATGATTATCTTGCAACATTTGAACAATGTCTTGGTTCTGTAGAAGAGATGCTGAAAGCAATGATGTTGGTTTCTAGGAGTGACCTCCAAAAGGTAGGTAATGTTGCTTTTGACAACCTTTCTGTTACTAATACAAGGATATCTGGGAACTCCAACTGAAATAAAAGGGTCTGTTAGGCCTAGCCACTGCACAGACATGTATAAATATGACACTTTCTATGCTTGATACCCAGTATTTGAAATTCTTACATTTCTAAGATACCCAGACGATCTTGCAAACTAAACAGTGAAATACATGTTTTTCCAAGCTGAAAAGCGATGATTTTACCAGCGAGTCATTTAGGTAGAGGACATTCTAGCTTATTCCTGACCTTCTTTAAAGTGCATGTTGAGCGTTCTTTCATAATGGGGAGGTTATTCACACTTTTTTCTGAGATGTTTTCACAACAAACTTAATGGACTTTGTATATGCATTAGGATATAAAGGTGAATTGACAGCAGTGAGAACTGATCTGATTCTAGAAGTCTAGACTTGCAAAACCTGGTGCTTAAAAAAACAGCTGCCTCCTCTAGCTGTGTTATAAGCCTGAGTCTGTAAAATGTGTTTTTTTGCTCAGGGCATAAAGACAGAGCAAGGTACAGCCCAAAGACTTGATACAAGCTTCTCTACCTTTTAACATTTAAAGCCTAATATGTAATTTCTTTCTCTAGGGCAAGAAAAAGCTAGCACATGAGGGAACTTCTTTATCCTCTGAGGATTTCTAACACAAATAAATCATGAAGAAAACAGTCTTGACAACACTGATCTTTTGACAGTATCCATGTTAGAAGTAGTGAGCTGTACAATGATGTTATCAGAGGTTCTGGAAATCCTACAGGACTAAAATAATAAATTGACTTTGACAGTCAAGGAAAAAAAACCCTCATTACCTTTATTCTTCCTTTGCGTTTCAGCCCTAAGTATTCCAGCATGCGCTGAACACACAGTCTACCATGTGTAGTGTTAACGTTCATTGACTGTAACATAGTATATTCATATTTGATTTTCAGCAATCTTAAGACTTTTTTCCCTTCCATTGATAGTAATGACTATTTTGAGGTAAGTTTCTGTGGAAAAACAGGAACTTATTTCTGACTATGGGAACAGTAGTCTAAGAGCTAGCTACATGCCAACAGATATTTGTGCTTTTGGCCACTTGGGACTTGAGTACTTGGAGAAAATGGTTCTGTGATGGCACAGAAATAGGCATAACATGGTGCTAGTGAACTTGTGGTGCAAAAATATCCTCATTCAGTGTGTATTTCTTTTATGAATACATTCACAATTATAAAATGTGCAAATGTGTTGTTTTGGGTTTTGGTTTTTTGTTTTTCATTCTAGTTAGAGCCTCTGGAGCAAGCAAAGCTGGATTTGGTTTCAGTGTACACGTTAAATTCATTGTTCTGGGGTAAGTATGTGGTGGGAGGAAAAAAGTACTATTATGCCATTTGAACACCGTCTAAACAGCTGCAAACATTAAATAATCATATTTCCTAACAAAATAATTAAAAACCTGTAATTACTCCGAGGATCCAAATTATTGCCATTTGTAGAGTAAATGATGTTGAAACTCCAAATCAAAAGTAGGAATTTACAAAAGCTGACTTTGTATCTGCATGAAGATGTTTCTGTTTTTTTCATAGCAACATTAACTATGTTAGATTTGTTTTAATTTAGCTGCAATGTTGATGGTAATAGTTTGTCAGATACTTTACACAGTTAACTCTAATTGTTAGTAATGGGTTTATATGGAAATCAGTTTTCCTATGTGACTGATTTATAGGGTCCTCGGTCATGACACCCTTCAGATTTAAAAACTTCATGTTTTTTATCTTGTAGTATACCTGACTATCCAGGGAGTCAATCCAAAGGAACATCCAGTGAAACAAGAACTGGTAAGATTCTCACACTGCAAGCACTGCAATATTTTCCTTGCCCAGGACAGTTAATTCATACAGAAGTAAAAAAAAAATATTTATATCTATGTTTAAAATTGATGTTGCCATAATAGCATGCGTATGCTACATAGTGTTATATAACTGTTCATGTGCCCTGCTGCACTCTCTAAATTAAGAAAGTCATATTTTTAGTTCCAAATGGTACTGTTTAAAGCAAAGTTGTAGAGTCTGCTGAAATCAGAACAAGAAGATAAATGATGTAATCTTTTCTTTTCTCCACCTTTCTTTGAGAATTGGATTCTGAACAGAGCAGCTTTTCACTTGTATCTGCTAAATGGAAAAATGTTACATGTCTGATAATAATTTATAACTTCCAGTATGGCATTTTTCTTTTATAAATACTTGGAATCATGTTAATCTCTGAGGCTGTCTTTTCTTACTTTTGTATGACTCTGAAAGTGTAGTGCGGTTGATTTACTAGCGAAGACGGGAAAGAGTCCCCCCCCTCTTTCCAAGTCCTCCATTAATTCATTTTCTCAGCAGTAAAGAATTCAGTTCAGCAACAAAGCTAAAAGCTTTTTTGGCACCAGTTGTATGTGTATTGTCCAGTAATTCTGCATTAGTGACATATTTACAACCTACAATAAATCTCTTAGGTTTGTCTTTATATTCCATTTAGATGCATGACTACAGTATAGAAGGTTGCTATCTTGAAAATTTTGCTGACTTAAAAAAATCAGATCATTTAGCCTGAAGAAAAAATAGAAATCAAAACTTACAGCTCCCCATTTTAATTCCTGTATAAATGAAAATACTAAATCTGGGCAATCGTAAAATACTTAGCTTAAATGTAATCCTTGCCTAGGCAGTGGAACAGAAGATGGGACTGAAAAATGTGGAAAGATAGCCTGAAAAACAAGAATACTTCTATTTTTAATTAGGTGAGGTTTTCAGTAGCCTAGACTGTATCACATTAAAAAAATTGATCAGTTAATATTTCATGAGCTTTCAGTTTCTTATTCCTCCTGTATTACATAGTGTCTGAATATTGTGTTAATTTAGTGGTACTAAAAAATAAATTTTATCTATTTTGCTGTGGATATTTTATGCTGGTATTTTACTTCACAATTACCAGTTGTTTTAAGTCTGAAGAATGAGTGAATTACCACAGCCTAGATTCTTATCCAGTTCTTTTTCCCTTTTACAAGTATCAAGGTAAATGAATGCACGTTCCTTCCTTCCAAGAGCATTGTGATGTTCTCATTCATGTGGAAAGGGACTAAAAAAAAAAAAGACTGCTCTGTGGTGATTGTTTTGTTTTTAGAATTGCTCTTCCTGTGTACATACAGGGAATATGCAGAGATTAAAACTGAATTAATAAACTCACATTCAAGCTATCAGAGTTAATTTATTTTGTCACGTTGACATCCGTCAGCTCTTTTTTCCCAGGTTGATACATGTAGGTTTGCCATCTGTTCTCATTACTCAGTCACCAAAGAAAGATTACATCTTATCGTGATTTCAGACCCTGTAAAGCCCTCCTCATTAAAGCTATGGTTTTGATACAGAAAGAGTCACCAACTTTTTGACAACAGTTGCTTATAATGGTCAGTTGAAGAACTGAAAATCAGTTCTGCCGTGTAGGTCTTGTAACTTGTTCCAGATTCAAGGAGCTGTCAGTGGTTGTGTGAGAAATGTGTGGGTTGCATAGTATCAACATTTATTTAGTTAGCAGTATCCATAAATGTTCTGTTAATCCACATTTATAATTCAGGTATCAGGTAGAGCGCTCTCTCTTTATAATTCAGGTATCAGGTAGAGCGCTCTCTCTTTATATATATATATGTGTGTGTATGTATACATATGTTACTGTTGTTTGCATTACAGAAATGCCTAGAGTTGAAGGCCATACTAAGCTAAATATGTAGTCATGAAATATATCAACCAAACTTGCGTATTTTACACAACTGCTTTAAGTGACCCCTCTAGTCAGTGAAGAGAAGCAGGCACTTAACAGAGGGTAACTCCCATGTTAGAGGTGTTCAGTTATGTAGTTTCCTTTACTGATTGCAGAAGTAGATGAGGAAGAGTAGGTACATAAATGAGTTTGTAAACTGGGAGGGTACGCTTAGGTAGGGCTGAATCCAAGTCACGCTTTTTTCAAAAAACCTTAGACACCAAATGACTGTGGGAGGCTAAGATGGCAAGAAAGCATCCGCTTTATGGAATGGCAGTGGAAACAGGCATTATTATTATTATTGGTCATAAAAAGGAACTTCTAGTACAGCTGGAAATTCATCAGGCTGCCTTAAATAGGTTCACTCACAAGCTCCCTTGACCATTTCAGGATCTTAACCACAAGAGTTTGGTGTAGTTGCATATGTAATGCTTGTAACATCTTTGATCTTGAGTTAGATGCTTTGTGGCTTTGCTTGGACATGCGGAATTTTCTTTTTTTTTCTTTTTTTTTTTTTTTTAATTAGACAGTAGGCAGTATGTATATAATGACATTTCTATAAGTATGTCAAATCTAAATACTATTTTGCCATCTTTATGTAGGCCAAATTCCAAATTGAGTTCAGTACTTTGTTTTCTAACTTTGCAAGAACAACTTGCTGTCAATTAGATGCAGTCTTCATCTCTGTAGGACTTCATGTTAGTATGACAGTGGATGTCATGCAGATATTAGTATAGTAGGTACCTGTGATGGAAAATCTGCTAAAGGAGAAGCCTCAAGCTTGCAAAAAGACATTTGCAAAGAAAAGCCTTGTACATATATTTAAATGATGATATTTTTCTAGGTGTTATAGTTATAGAATTGTACAATGTGGAGAGTTTCTACTCATTTATTTTATTTTCAGAGCAATTTTGGGAGAATGGTGTGAAATATACTTTTCCTTTTTTTCTTCCCCCCCAGGAGAGAGTAAAAACATACATGAACAGGGTCAAAGAAATAGCAGAAAAGAAAAAGGCATCCAAACTTGATAAAGGAGCTGCTTCTAGATTTGTAAGAAATGCACTCTGGGAACCAAGCACTGAAAATGAAAAGAAAAACAAAGGTCCTGGTAAAGGAAAAAAGAGAAAGATGGACTAAATTTTTGCCTTCCCTTATATAAGTTAGAGATGCCTAGGAACTTACCTTGAAATGCGTTCGGCATACTGCATGCACCTTGCGGAGGTGCTGTATAGCAACATCTTGCTTAAGTTATAGGTAAGAACTTTTATAGGATTGTATTTTGTCCAGAACACTTGTCACTCACGTTGATCACATTGTATGTGTATCTAAAAGTGCCATTTGATGCAAGAGAGGTAACATTTCGTTATTGAAATGACAATGACCTGGCATAGGCTTGCTGGTAATACACACACAGTGATGTTTTTACTGTTGGATGATTGCCACTTTTTTACATGTCCTTAATGTGAACATTAAAAAGTCTCAACCAATGCTATCTAGTCTGTGGTGTTTATGAAGGAGCCATGTTTTCTTTCTCATTACGTCATCACATCATTATGTGAAATGCTGTATCTGTAGTTTTGTAAGGCTTATTCACTGTGTTAAACTGTTTCTTTTTCAGCTTCTGAACTTGAAGGTTTGCCATATTCCTTTACTTCTGTTGCCTCTGAGAAAACTGAGTTTCAGGGGCCACAAGCAAACAGTCTGTATTCCACTTTAAGCCATGGTGTCTAGTCAGTGGAAAAGAAAAGATATCCCCATAGGGCAATTTGTGGGGTCCAAAAAAAGGAGCAGGCTGGGAACAGCTATTAAAAACAAGCACATGCAGGAACTTGACTGGAATTTTGGCTGCAGTGCTCATCCTTTGCTGCTGATACCGTGAAAGAGAGAAGTATGCTCTGAGGTGGTAGGGGCAGAGTCATCCATTGCTATTTCTCAGAGCTTCATCAGGGAAAGCACTGTGTGGCGCAGTAAATACTACTACTGTGTCATGCAAGTATCCTGTTATTTTCCTCAATAGGTGAAGTTTAGTCATTTAGGAGAGGAGGCGTGTTAAGTTTCTTCGGAAGAACCTCAGTTAATTGATTTTTTTCAGTATACTGCAAAGCAAAACTCAGTGATCTGTCCAAAAACTATTTAACAATTAGCAGCAACTCTCTACTTAGGAAAGGAAGCACAGGAAAAGGAAGGAAAAAAATAAGCAATTAATTCACCAAAATTTAGTTTGGGTAGCAGTCTGCAGAAGTGGTTGAGAAATATTGTTAGTGTGAAAGACTAAATAACAAGAACAAATGAATCTAGTATATCTATAGCTGAATGATGTACAGTGGATGGTTACTGTCATTACAGAGTTGCACTACGTCATCAGTGCAGAATGTGGACTAAATTGAATCAGGTGCTAAAAGGAAGCTTCTTTTGTCACTGACTATCTAAAAATATGCATTTGAAGGTAAAAGTTCAATACATTGACAAGTTTATTAAGTTCAAATAATTGATGCATATCTCTAGAAACTTTTTCAGTGACTGGTATGAATTTACTAATTTTCATTTATGATAAACTCTTTGAATAAGTACCAGTTCTTTCAATCCAGCTAACAAGAATCTGCTTGTATGTATGCTCATGTACATATGGCACTTTTCTGCCTTAGATCTGCAGGACTGCTCATGTAAGTATTCATGTCGAAGACCCATAAACATTTGCCAGCGGAAAGCTATAATTAGAATGCTTTATTTCTACAGGTTAATGTCATGGTTATGCCAAATGAAAAGCTGTTGGACTCAGGAGGGGTTTTTTTTGTGCAATTATGATTAAAAATGCAAAAGACTTGAAGTGTATTCTAGGCCAAAGATAGCAATACACGTGTAAAGCAGTTCTTGGTGTGCCCCATACGTTTGGACAGAGATTATTTGGAAGTCTGTGCGTCCTGTCTTGCACCTCTTTGACACTGAAAATGACAGCTATAGGCTATTACAAACAGACTTCTGGACTTTGTGTGGATGTAGAGGTCTGCATGTGCAAAGCATGAGGTTCAAAATATTAATCTCAAAAACATCGATGTAAAAAAAGGCCAGGTGTCCTATGAACTAATGGGGAAGATAAAAGGATAGAAGTGATCTGAAGTGGCACAAGACAGAGCACTTTAATATAGAATTTTTCTGGTAGATAGTGTCTTATGCTTTGAGAAGTATTGTCTTGAGGACATGAGTAGCTCAACTTGTATTTACAGTGCTGTTAATTAAAAGGGGATTGAAGGACATTTCCATTACATGGTTTTCCTCTTAAGCTTCAATTATAGCTTTTGTTTTAAAAGGATAATTTCTAAAAAGGATCATAATTTAGTGTCCAGTAAAGTACACAGGTTTCATAAGTAAATGTTTAAACAACAATAATGTAAGGCTATTAGCTAAGACTTACTGAGTTAGAAGTCCATCTGGTATAATTAATTATATACAGGTATTTGGCATTTGTCATAGGGCAGTTCAAATAGATGTAACAAATGCAACTTTGAAAATTTTCTTTTTCTTTTCTTTTTTTAAAGGTTTGTATCCTTCAGTATGGCTGTTCACAGCCTGGGTTTGTGACTTTGCTTTTCTAGAAAACAACCCAGACAAATGCCCCATAAACTAAGAAGTGTCACTGCCTGTTATTCACTAACAGCCCTATTAGAAAGAGGCTTGAAATACAAGATCATGAATGCTAAGTGTTTTTTATGTCAAGTATTCTTGGAACATCTAGATCGAGGTCTCCAGTGTGAAATGACTGAACATTGTTTATGGAAGTTCCTGCCTCAAAATAGGATGCTGACAAGAACATTTACTGCCGTATCTGTGTGCATTAAATCTATACGAGCCAGTTTATAAAATGGTTCTACAGGGCCTGAAAGGAAAGGAAGACATCTGGGAGACCTCTAGTCCCATCGGTGTAAGTGCTGAATATGGTGCAGAAGTATCAATTCTGTGTTAGTTAATGCCAATGTAATGCAAAGAGTTGCTATAATAGTAAGTTGTTAGTATCACTGAATTAAAGCATTAATGAATTCAGATATTTAAAGAAAATAATAAACTGTGTGTGACACCTCCCTGCTTTGTCTTGCTTTTACTATAAATATATTATGGGCTAACTAAATTAGACATACCAGCTAAGAGAAGCACTAAAAACCTGCTGTTTCTAAGAATGTTTTTAACTAATCAGTAAGAAAATGATGTAAAACTCTTAAGTTATGGTAGAAATATACACGTAGATGGAAGTCTGTGTGTCCTGTCTTTCACCTTGCTAATCAATGATGCCAAAATTTGAAGGTTTTGTGTTCAGGATTTAAGTCAGAAGTGAAAATAGTTTTCATTTTGTTAAAGATTGTGTTTTGATGCATGCATTTAATGTGTTACCTGGAACTTTTTTTGCTTTCTGGTCTTTGCACCAAGAAAGCGATGAGGTTGGCAAGAGCACATTAAGCTAGCAGCTATAACTAGAATTTGATACAAGGCTGCATGAGGAATTTTCCAAGCTTACCAAAAGAATACTTCAGAAAGTAAGTAAAAACGCAACTCAAGATTTTAAACCCCAGTAGTGTAGAAGACCTGACAGATTTTATTGTGGCTGCAAACAAATGAGGAATCTTACTAGAACTTAAATTCCCACTCTTGCAAATGGTACCCATGAGTTGGGAAGTCAACACATCACTCATTTCTACTTAAGTATTTTTATTAATGGACAACTGCATCCTCAAGAGTGGATGTTTGAATAAGTCATCTTATTTTTTCCTGGCTTTGAAAATCAGTAATAGCACAAAGCTTTGTGAAAAAGTGTTAGTGTTGCAGATTTATTGGAAATCTTCTCAAAACATAGTAATCCAGAATGACAGAAGTTAAACTTAATTCTCACATAATTAAGAATTTTATTGGCTTGAAGAAAGTAGACCAAAGCAACTTTTTAACTCTGGGGTTGGGACCATTACAAACATAAAGGGAAATCCTGGCTTCCATAGTAAATGACATACTTTGCCCAGGGATTAAGGAAAACCTGGTTCTTCAGCCCTAGCAGAGACCTTAGTTACTTGGACTAAGGCTTCTATCAGGTGTTGGCCACAGGAAAGCTTTTGAGAGTTGTGAACAGCCAACTCCAGTCTATAACTGGAAACACTTATTGTTGTGATATTCTATGGCATAGGGTTCCTTCTGGCGAGATCTCGCTGAACTTTTAACGCTGTACATGCAGTTTCTCCTCTACTGCAAGTAACTGCAAAACTTCTTATACTTTGAAGAAGGACACAACTTTCCTGTTTGACGTTGCTACGAGCTGGGATATGCGAAACATTAACCATAAAAAATCCCTGAAACAACTTGATCAGAATGTCATTCCTTTCTTCTTTCAGATATGACTGGCTAGTCACATATAGCTGCTTTAGAGAGTTAAAGTGCAAGGAAACAACAGGAAACTATTTTTGATGCAAATTTTAAGTTGGATCAAGAAGTAACTTCAGCTAAACAGTGATATGCAAATCAGGATGTAATTGGAAAATCACGAGGCTTTACAGAAACGTTCTTCAAAAGAGTAAGTGTGATGAACTTCAAGCCAAAGAAACTTGCCAGCTTAGAGGGCCAAACTAACTGGGTTACATCCCAAATGTGGGCAGGTTATGCGTTCGTCATGAACTGATATGTAAAGATGTCAAAACAGGGCGTTAGTTAAAAAGACTATGTTTCTTAGTTAGAAGTTTACTTGCCCGTGATTAAAAAAAGAAGTGTTAGGCTACAGCAATGTAGGAGACATAATGCAGAAAGTAAATAATGTAATTTGTCATTTTAGAATTGTATGTGACATATTAGGAAAAAAAATGCATTAAAGTTCTGCAGTGTGACAGCGTCATTTTTCTTTTTGCTAATTTGCTTTAAGTGATATTCCTTGCAGAGAGTTCCAGAAAGTTCACATGAATGCGCTTGTTTTGCAGACCACTCTTAACATCCCTAACATTAGGTCATTAGTGGTAGTTTGGGGTTTTCTTCCTTCAATTTCTGCTTTTCAAGATGATGTATTACTTGTAATATTTTACTGATAGAACTAACAGTTTGCATTTTTGCTGACTTTTAACCTTCCCTGTAGGAGAAGACTACAGATCTGTGGAATACTTAGTGCTGGTGATCTAAGAAGCAGACCTTGAACTGCTCAGTTTTCATCAGTTGTACCAAAGGGAAAAGAGCAAAAGCTTGTTTTTACTACTAAGCTGAGTGAATATGGCGTGGAAATCTTGTAATGGCAAGGTATCAATTTTGTAAAGTGATATATTTCAGAGGGGATACTAAATTCAACTGTGAATAAAAAGCTTTATAAATGGAACATTTAAGAGGCTGTCTTTTACTTTTCAGCGTAGGGTTGCCTTGACATGCATCATTTCAATTTGGCAGCCCCAGTAAATGGATGGAAGCAAGTCAGAATGATAATTCAGTATTGCCAAGAGGCTTCTTTTCAGACTAGTGTAGACACATTCCATGGACAAATTTAAAGGCTATATTAAGTGATAGAAAATGGGTCTAATTCAGCACTGTGTTATTCCAGCTTAACATCATGACAGCCTTGCTATTTAAGGTACCTAGATGTTATATTCAAAGAGTACATGAACAACTAGATAATTTTCAAGCTAAGGATCACCTCAGATCCATGGTGATGCACCTTATATAGCAATAATCCAGAACAGGCAAAAAAAAAAACCCAAAACTCAGCTGTCCTTACACATAAACTTTTATAGTAGTAATGCTAGGGGCAAAGGCTTAGCTGCTATTTACCAGCAGTCAGTTCAAGTAAATGAGCAGCTGCTGAGTTATACAAGTGAAAAAGTTGTCTGAAAACAAAGTAGTTGTTGATATTACCTCATTAGATATGAATGTTCATTTATACGAATGTTGTAGTCTTAGTTTCCTAGAATGTTTATTTTTTTTCTTTGTCACTTGAGTGTTTTTTGGCCTCATGAGAACAAATTAGTCATTGTTTAAAGCCACAAAGGTGAGTAGGAGAAATACCTTGTAACAAACACTGTCAAGTTGGATAGCATAAACAATCTTTTTCTTTTGTTTCCCTGGACAGACAAGCCTACTCCCCAACTGGCACACAAGACAAAAGGTGTTTTCTTGGGCAAAGTTTCCACAGAGAGAGCATTTCCTCAAGGCAGTTAATCTCATGAGGTGCTTTCTGTATGTGTACACATTACACATCCACCTGTATGTTATCTGTCTCCCGATTGGCAGTAAATTCTTCTCTTGGTGTGTAACAGAATACAAAGTGTGTATTAGTGAAATGCTATTGCTGGAGACTATATATAGCATCACGAGCTTATTTCTCTGTTGCTTTAAGTCAGTTTAACTCTTGATTTCATTAGGGCCGCAGTAGCAAAAATCCAATGCAAAAAAACTGAGAATTTGGCTTTATCTAAGTATAAATGTCTTCATGCAGCAAAAACAACACTAAAAATATAGCTGATTCCAAGTCATTGACTTCCAGTTAAATTACCTGTCTGTTAGTTAAAGTCTGCTTCCTGGATGCTTTGTTTACATTTTATTTTTGTGGTTTGTGCTTGTTAAACTTTGTTTACCTTTTATTATACATAGGCTTACCACTGATAATTCCACAAAGTGCCTCAGCTCTTTATGGTAATGATCTTTTTCCTAGATGTTCATCATTTTGCCAGCTTTTAACTACTTGTATTGGACTTTTTCATGTTTGGTCTCTGCCATGGCTGAATTCCCAACCATTCCTACCCCCTTCCCGCCCACCCCCAAAGGTTGAACTGTTATTCTTACAGTTGTTCAAGAACATGGTTTGGAAAGTATAGGCCACATTGGCAGTGTTATCTAAAATTCTGACCATATTTTTTGTAAAGGTTGTAACTCTCCTTCATTGAGGTAAAACTTTGGAATGCTTTGTCAGGAGATTAAAAAGAAAAGTTATCCCAGTGAAAATCTATCCAGATTAGGCCTCTAGAGAAACCTCAAAGAACTGCATCATAGATACTAGCCCTTAATTTGCTTGTGTGCCAGTTTTCCCATGCATGGTCATCAACATTACTGAGCTCCCAGCACAGTTTTGAAGCCACAAATAGCTTAGGGAGGAATATCGGCTCTGCAGTTAAAGTCCTATTTATCTCAGATGATGACAGGGCTCTGTAACATACTGTATTTTCAGAACTGCAAATCTACTACAACTTTTAACGGCACTGGTTTAATGTAGCTTTATATGGATTTCAGATTTAAAAAACTTAATGGGGGCAAAGGCTGCTCTCATATGTATCTGATTAATTTACATTATGATCATGCTGGAATTCATACCAGTTTAACTAAAATGGAATTAGTTCATGTGTCACCTTCCGAAGAGATAACTCCTATAATAGTATAGTTCATTTAAGTGCTTAAGTATGCTGAATATACTAGAAATCTGAAGCTTAACTATTTTTCTCAACTAAAACCATAATGAAAAGACAGGTTACAGTTGTTATACTGGATTTGTTTGGTTTTTCCTCCCCCTTAGCCCCCAGATATTTACTTGTTAAGCTGTGGAGCTGCTCCAGGTTTGAGCTGGTAAAATGAAGTCTGGTCCATTTAATGTATTCTTTTTAGTAGGCATTCTTGGGGTGTGTAGAATGAAGTATCCTATTTTCTGGAAGGTACTCAGATCATTAAAGTCTTAAGAATTTGATCTCATCCCTTATATATGGAATTACACAGAAGAATTTTGGTAGATGAGTCATCTCTGGGCATAGGTTAGCATTTCTAGATGTACCTGTACCTTAGAGAACAAAATAAGCATGGAAAAACTTTTTGTCTTCTGCCATCTAGGTGAGGTTGTGTTATCAGAAAAATTAACAGCCAGATTTTGCCCTTGGATTTGCTTGGACAGGTTTTCATAAGACAAAGAGGACAGATACTGATATTCTGATACAGTGACTTCTGACTTGCAGTTTACTGACGACATGGAACTTCCATTCCCATAGCAAAAAGCCAAGATATAATTGAGCCAAGCCTTCAGTAAATGCACAGTGGTAAATCTGTGTCCAAAAAGAATTTGAGGTTCTAAGTCATTTAAGGCAAAGCCTGTATTGGTTAGCCTGCTAGCCTCAGGAACCTCAATGGCCATTACCTCAGCTGGCAAACATTAGTAATGATTTTCTCTATTCAAGCATCTGAGCCAAAGTTTCACCAACAGCAGGGGAAGGGGAAAAAAAATAAAACAACAAACAAAACTACCCAAAACCTCCAAAAGCTCATTTCCAGCTGGTGTTAACTGGAGGGACTTTGCTGGCAGTGTGTGTTAACCCATCTGTGGTCCCCATGTTCTTAAGATAGCTGAATATTTTTATGAGGTAACTGAAGACACACATCTTAAAGCTTAGGTTTTGAAAAGCATCTGGAAAGTGAGCCAGCCAACCATGAGCTTAGAAGTTTGCCATTTTCCCCTCTTTAGTGAATCTGATAGTTCCTTATTTTAGTAGGTTAGCTTACTTGCATGAGTTTGAGAGGAAAGCATTTTTCAGTTTGATTACAGTACAACAGAGAAGGCATGTGAATTCCTGTGATTAATTACCTTTCTGCTTAAAGGTGATTCAGTCTTTCAGCTGCTTTTCCTATGTCCGCCTTCAAGATAATTCTACCGCTGGCTCCTTCTTCCTCTGAAATTAGATTGAATGAAAAATGCTGCCAGAAATTCTTCAGTGTTTCTCACAAGTTTGTGTTCCTTGAGCACATCTGTGTGATATTACCTAAATGACAGTAATTGCTAGAAAAACAAGATCTATTAAAGCAGGGAGAACATCTTATAGTAGATTAAATTAGTTTAAATTAAAAGGGAAGGTGAACAGCATATATATCCCTTTAAACCAATATGCACTGTTGGATTCATTTGCAGCATCTGCATGGAAGTGTCTCAGCACTCTGCAGAGTCCTCTGCACTCCTGCCCCCAAACCATGCATTCCTCCATCTATGAAACAGGTATTTGTTCCTTTAACCACTTGATATGTATCAGCAAGAAGTGGTTGACTCATCAAAGTTGTAATACTACAGCTAGATTT
This sequence comes from Psittacus erithacus, assembly GCA_009867235.2. Classification (NCBI taxonomy): domain Eukaryota; kingdom Metazoa; phylum Chordata; class Aves; order Psittaciformes; family Psittacidae; genus Psittacus; species Psittacus erithacus. The sequence goes on along the minus strand of WYDI02004247.1, from coordinate 6,905 downwards.
TATCCTTCGTGGAATATAATCGCTGATGGTGTGTGGTTTGGCATGGGTTACCTTGTTTAAATACGTAGGTGCATCATGCATAGTTTAACCAAACACAGGAGCCAGGTTAAATGGTTCACTAAAAGATGTATTTGCTTGCCTGCCTGCCCCCCAAGTGAGTGTAACAAAATTCCTCCCTGGAGTGAGGCTGTTACTTGCTTCAGTCACTGCTGCGCTTCCAGGATCAGGAGCTGATGGGAAGCCATTTTCCTGCACCTGACAAAACCCCACCCACAGACTATGGCCAACACCTAATCTCTGCGCCTTCCTCACCCAGCAAAACCCTTCAGAGAGAAACACACGTGTCCCTTGCACAAACTAAGGCATACACAGCTCACCCTGAATTTTCCCCTCATCTGTATTGACCCAGAGAGCAAAAGCCTAGCTCACCCCCCAGCCTTGCCCCTAAGCGCCATTTAGTGGTCAATCATTGCCCAGCCCCAGGGCTAAAATGGCACCACCTGGGGAACCTCACTTCAGGAGAGCAGGGCTGTCAGATTGCGTTTGCCTCCCGGCGTTGTTTTTACCTGTCCTTCGGCCCTTCTACGGGGAAAAAAGGTAGGATTTACTCTTCCTTGCACGATCTTAAATTTGTGGAGTGGACCTGTGTCACACAGTGGTTGGAGCAAGAAGGTAAAGTGCAGGTTGTTACTAAAGAAATGTGTTAGGTGCTTGAGAACTTTCCTTACAACATCTGTTTGAGGTGTTGTGTGATGTTACTGCATATTTGTTATTTTTCCACTAACCTTTTTATGTTTCCTTGGTATATGCTATGGATGGGAGTGCTGTGGCAGGCTGCTCAGGGTGGCTTTGCTGAGGAGGACCCTGTGGTTAATTAAGATGGCGGTGGCTGTGCCTTTTCTCCCCCTGCAGCCAGCCCCAGAGGAGGTGGAGGCTGAAGTTAAAACTGGGAGAGGAAAACGGGAAAGCAAATTTAGACGAGGCCTTTGCCACGTGGTGTTAGCTGCAGGCTCTTTTCGTAAATTTTAGCTTTATTGCTTCTTTTCCACTTGGTGGCAGCAAAGGAACATCAAATAGGCCGGAAGGCAGCGGCAAGAAATGCTGGGGTTTTTTGAGCCCTAGAAATCTGCTCCAGAGGTTCAGGGACGAAAGCCCCCAAACAGCAACAACAAAACCTTAAAAGTTTCTCAGTTCTCAAAATCTTTAAAAATACAAAAAATATTGTATTTCTAAGATAAGTGAAACTGCTGTTCCACCCATTAGGTAGTTGTAGTTAAAAATGCTGCTTTTCTTTTTTAACAAGCCTGTGTAGTAGGCTGCACTGCGTCTTTTGACTTTGGCACATATTAACAGCTTTTTATGAGCAACCAGTTAAATTTGCATATGCTCTGCTTAGTTCCCGTTGGATTTCTTGGGCAGGTTTTAAAAATGCTGTGTGTATATGTGTGTGTGTGTGTATATATATATAATGTAATGTAATCTCTGCACAATTGGAAAGTAATACATTGCCTTCTAAATTCATCTGAGTTTATAGGCCTGTTTCTACTCTCACACCTGTTTTATACTCATGTAAGGCTGCTAATGCTGATGGGTTTGTTTTTAATTTACAATGATGTAAGAAAGAAGCAGATCAGGTTCTTTATCCTTCATTTTAGGATCCTGGTAGATTACAGATACGTAGCGGAAAAGGGCAGCACTTTCTCAACTGCAGACTGGAGGACAGGACCCCAGGTGGTGCAGCAAGCCATGTCCTGAGGACTGGAAAGGCTTTGCACTTCTTTAGGAATGAAGTGATGCAGATTTACCAGAAGGGCTAAGCAGGTGTTGACTTGTCTTCTTTGCTTACTGCCCATCAGTCTTAGCTGGCATAGTAAGTCATGCTAGGCATGTTATTTGAGGTGAGCACATCTATGCTGTGCCCCATTCAGAAAGATGGTCAAGCAGTAGTTGGTGGCCAGCAGGAATGATTGTTCTGTTAATGAAATGATGCTTGTGTTTGCCAGCACAGGCTGAGAGACCCAAATACCTACATTTTTTTTTTTTTACATAACTATCTGGGAAGTTTTTTTGAGGCAAGGTCTAATTTTTACAGTGTTTTTTTTCTCTGCTTAGCATCTGCTCACTGATGATTTTCATGCCTGTGCTTAAACTAGCAAATGAGCATATCACAGATCCAAAAAACTTATATGTTAAGTTTTGAATCTCGCTTTCACTTATACTACTGTAAATCTTGGATAGCCTGTTTCCTGTGGATTTACACCATTAAAATAGTAAGGCATTAGTAAAGATTTATTTTAAGGGCTTCCTCAGACCTAAGGTTTGATTCTGATTTTTAATAAATCAGGGCTGGCTCTAATGAAATCACCAGCATTATATAGTTGTAAAATCCCAATGGGGCCATAGACCTTGTGTTCTGTTTTACATTCCTTGAGCAAAACTTATGGTGATTCACCTCTCCTGCCCCAGTTTCCCCACTGAATTCAGGAGGAATGCAAAGTCAAGTCCTTTAGTTTCAGTCACAGCCCATTGACACATGTAGTTACTTGCATGTTGGTCCTTCCTTTTTTTCTCTCCAGAATTTCAGCAGCATGAGTCTCTTTGAAGATTTTTGCTTCTGAATCAACCCATTGGTATAACATTACATTGGCTGAGTCTCAAGATGAATTCCCTGTTTGTATCCCAGAGTGTGAATGCAAAATACGTAGCTCCCAGAAGAAGCCTGGTAGAGAATCAGTACTAGCTGCCAAAGCCCTTAGCTTTTTATTTTATTATTTTTTTTAGATGGAAACCAGGTTATTATGCACATCCATTGAGTAAAAAAGGTTTTTTATTCTTTTCCCTTTCCCCTTTTCTTCATAAACTGTGTGTCTATGCCTCTGGTGCCTCCTGAGTATCACAGGGAATGCATCAGTGTAACAAGTTAAGTTGAATTCTTGGACCTGGGTATCTGCCCTCCACTAGACAATGATGTTGCCTAGTCCTGTTAAAAAATCCTGTCAACAGCCTTAACTACTTAGGTTTGTTGGCCCCAAGAATGCTGATCCAGAATTGTATTTAAGTTGTTTTAATAATCTTTTTTATTTCAAGCCAAAATGTGCCCATAGCAACTTAAAAGCTGTTTGTTTGTGTGTCGAAGTACTGCTTTAGTTTAAATAGAAACCTTACTTTTGCTCCAACTGAAGTGAATTTTCTCTGGTTTTGATTCATTTCACTCTCTGTTAATCTTGGGTTTGCTTTGTGATTAAAAGACTGGGACTAAAGCTGGTAGAAACTGGTCTGTAGGTGCTGAAAATACCATAATACTACTCCTTTAATGTTGAGACCCAAGCAAAATTCCCAGTGACTTTGGCAGAGGTTTTGCCATCGTGAGTTTCAAAATCCCTCAGTCTTCTGAATCTGGAGTTGAGTCTCTGCCTTGACTGTGGAAATTAATTCACCTTTCTACTTTGTAGTGGTGCTATTTTAATCTAGTGAAAGAAGTAATTGTATTTTTGAAGCTCAGCAGAAAAGCCCAGAACTTCAGTAATCATTGAATTGGTCTCGTCTTCATGAATGAGTGGAAGAAAGGGGAAATCAAAGAGCAAAACTTTTGAATGTAGCAAGTATCTGAAGGGGAATAGGAATTCACCATCTTATGAATGTTACAGTGAGCCTTTGCAATGTTACCTGTGGAGACCTAACCCTCCTACACACCCAGACCCTCCTGAAACAACAGCAAACAACCCTCCTGGTTGGATTCCAGCCAGTGGCAAAGAAAATAGAATTGGGAAAAGAAAAGATTAACTCTTTTCACTCAATTTCCCCGAAAGGGCAGTTAAGCTCAATTCTGCCCTGTGAGGGTAAGTCTCTCCAGCCCTGTGGTGCTGCAGTAACATCTGGTAGGCAGAGCACTTTGCCAGTGTGGAATAGGTTGGGTTTTTTCCACAGTTCCTATGAGGCCATTGTTACTATTGTTGTCTACTGTAGACACACATGGAAACTTATTCTTTTAAAAAATTTATTAAATTAAATCCATTAAGGAAAGATTGGCAGCAATAGTTGAAGTGATATAATTTTGATTATAAGTTTATTATGCCTTGATGATGGATGAGTCACGAAACGGACATTTTTCATGACAGCACAGGTTAACTTACTGGTTGTAGCTAAATATAATTTTCCAGCTGTCTTCAGTGGTTATGGTGGTAAGACTAGTACGTTTGAAGCTGTGAGTTCTGCTGATGTCATTGCTGGCTAAAGAAGCATTATTTTGAATTATGGCAGTTGCAGATAGGGACCTTCACATGTGGGGCCATGTTGCAGATGGAGCAATCTTGAATGGCAAAATTACATTTTATAGCACCGTTTCAGCTGTAAAACTAAAGCACTTTAAACTTAAAACCAGTGCTTTGAGAAACCTGAACCTTCTGGCCTAGAGGACAGGACATCTCCCTGCATAGATCTGTCCTCTGAGGGGGCATGGTATTAGATGATCCTGTATGTGATGGGAGGGGAAAAGGTGGTTTGTGTCAGAGGTGGTGTTTTTGTTGAGGTGGCCTTGCTGGTACTGTGATTTTAGGGAAATGCTCTTAAACTATGGTTTTAATGATGTCAGGCAAGGTAATCCAGGTTTTAGCATTGTCACTGTTAGTGTAGCCAAGGCAAAAGTTTTTACTTGCGATATGCCTCATTTACATTGTGTTTCTTAATGTTTATGTAGTCAGTTTATGTTACAGGCTCTTCCCCTTCCTTATGTACAAGCTTGAAGCACTCACTCTTTGTAGGAATGAGAGCTGTTTGGCCTTGCTTCAGCTTTGATTAAGGACTGTCAAATCACATCAGAAAAAGGTGAGAAGGTAATGCTTACATGCTGCTAGACCACCTAGAGTTGCTTTCTAGGTGCTATAGCTGCTTCTTGTGCTGTGCTGCAAGCCTTAACTGGCCTCTTGTGCTGTCTGTGGATATTATTTCATTGTCTGAGGGTATGTCTTCTCACCAGCAGTCACCAGACCATCAGAGTACTTCTCTGTAAAACTGAAAGCTGTAAAGAAGTTCTGTGTATCCCTCCTGGTTCTGACATTTTGTTCCTATTCTTCAGATGCATCTTACTCTGTTGGGCTCTTGACTGTGATTTTAAAAATGACACTAATCCACTTCTTTTTCTTTTGTCTTTACTGGGTGTAAGTGTGAGCATGGAAAACAATTTGCTCCCATAAATGTCATTGTAAGGCTTTTGATGTTTTTTCCACGTATGTTTGAGTGTGAATCCTTGCAACTTACTTAAGAATAACTAGAATTATCTGAATAGCTCCTCCTTTCTTTCACTTTGGGGGGGTTTGCTTTCTGCAGTGATGCAGGCAGGGATAGATGGTCACCAGAGCAGTATCTTGAAACAGGATATTTTGTTGCCTTAGACTATGCAAATCACAGAACAGCTAACTTAAGTTTTAATTTAATTTGCTACCAAAAGTGACCCACACAGCTTCTTACTGTTACTCACTGAAGGGATCCGTATGTCATTTTGTCTGTACATCATGAGGGAAGACTCTGGACTTGTGCTTAGTCTGGGAGGTTTATCTTTTTTAATGTGTATTTTTCCTCTTTTTCTTTTTGTTTCCCTTTATTCTTATTAACAAACACAAGCCCATGATCTTAAGGTAAATATAATTGTTTTCTAGGAATGGGGATGAAGGACAACAATCTTGTTAGAGATGGGGCAAAGTGGTTTATCCAGAGCTCCTCAATGACTCCCTATCAAGGGGAACCCCACTACAGAGCAAGCAGTCAAAGTTTCACTGAGACCATATTGCAGACAGAGCCTCTGGTTTTTTCCAGATTCAACCAAGTGTTCTTCTTCTGTAAAGGCTGACCATTTAACAAGGACTCCTTTTCAGAAATTATTGTCTAAAGATCACAAAAGATACTGCAATACTCATGAACATTAGAAAGAATAAAGTAAAGAATAAGGCAAGAAATACAAAAGAATGGAATGCATAATCACTCCTTTCTCTCAGTATTTACCCTGGAGAGTTCCCCTCAGATCATCCTATAATGTCAGTTCTGTTTACTTCTTGAGTAAATGTCTGGTGTCACTTTAATAAATCAGATAAACTCTGCTCAGAGAGATATGAAGCCTGTCATTTGATCATTAAGATTATTTACTATAGGGTATGTAGTTGAAATACAATAGTAATACACATACAAACTTCCAACTGCTAAACAGGAAAAATTAATGGATGAAGCCTGCCATAGTGTGTTTTAGGATAAAAGAATAATGACATATATCAATCAGTACCTAGTTTAGATCATTGTAGTGGTATTTGATTCAGAACCTTCTGAGTCAGTCTAAAAAGGTATAGCCTGCTTTAGGTGGATCAACACACTAGATAGGGCTAATTATTATGGATCATCTGTACATGTCAGACTTCTTTCAGATAACTTTTCCTGTAACAAATGCCGTAAGATGTAGCTTCCAGCTCACAGAGCAGTGTAGGCAGTATAAGGCTGATTGTAAGCATGTTTACAATAGCAGAGCTGTGGTTTTATCCATGGAGTTTGCTTTCTTTAGGGAATAGCAACATGATGTCAGAATCATAGCATAGTTAGGATTGGAAAGGACCTTAAGATCATCTAGTTCCAGCCCCCCTGCCATGGGCAGGGACACCTCACACTAAACCATGCCACCTAAGGCTCTGTCCAACCCGGCCTTGAACACCCCCAGGGATGGAGCATTCGCAACTTCCCTGAGCAACCCATTCCAGTGCCTCACCACCCTTACAGTAAAGAACTTCTTCCCTAGATTCCAATCTAAACCTCCCCTGTTTAAGTTTTAATTTGTTACCCTTTGTCTTCTCACTACAGTCCCTAATGAAGAGTCCCTCCCCAGCATCCTTATAGCCCCCCTTCAGATACTGGAAGGCTGCTATGAG